>WNNJ02001131.1:0-11295 GCA_012934845.2 Pomphorhynchus laevis | reverse complement strand
ATTGTTGCGTAATCCGGTAATTAATACAATATCGAGTGTCCCAATTTTATCCCATTCCACTTCACTCTATTTTTAAATTTACATCCAGTATATTAATGTCATTTCTTAAAGTAATTGTAAAAATACCAAATATATTGGACGCTTTTAATAGAACGAAAATAATTCAAAATATTCAATATCAAATAGAATAGTAAATATCTATGCACTTTAAAGAGCTATTGCGTATATTCCCGTGTTTTTTCGATTTTATAGTATATATTGAGCTCTATTAAAATGTTTTATTGAAGTTATATTTATATTTTTAAATAACTGGAAGCTATACACGGAATCGGCAATTAGCATCCGAATATAATATGTTGTAAATTAGATCAGTATGATTGGATGAGAAAGAATTTGAATATATTGAATACAAAAAATTCTCCGGTAGATGTTCAAAATAACGTTTTGAACAAAACGTTGTCATTAAATTTCGCAGAAACGTCTGGTATCCGATTTTAGAGTAAGCACTACTCTCGCTAACTATAAGTAAGCTTTAAAACCTGCCATTTTGAAAATCTTTTCCTATTCTCAAATAGAATATTTATAAATTATTCTCACCTGAAAAGTAAATTTAGCAATTTGGTTTTTATCGATATAAGCAAGCAGACCACGTAGGATGAAAATTTTCTAAAATTTTGATATTTACATAAGAGAGGATCTAACGAACTTACCGATAAAATAACAAAACAAAAAGAAATAGTAAAATAGGCTTTAAAGTTTATAGATACAAAATATACATGTCGCAAACAGAAAAACTGATAGGGATCGTCTTATCACACCAATTTGATTATTAAATAGTGTATTGGAAGTATTTTAACAAACTAATTTGATACACAGGAGAATGCTTAGAGCTTATGGTTGGCCATGTATTATAAAGAGATTGTGCGTCAAAAAAGAAAAGATTTATAAGATTTTTTATAATTTAAATAAATTAAAATAAAAAATTGAAAAAGTCTTAGTTTTGATAAAATAAATGAACATATATGTACCCATAATCTAGAATTAATTGAAAATTGTGAATTAAGAAAGCTGCTATCAAAAGGGTATAAATATAGATTAAATAATAACAACGACAAAAATAAAATTTACAATTCGTTATATAATAACTTAAATGATTACTTTAGTAAGCTGATTAATAGTAAAAGCTCGAATATATCTAAGATAGTAATTTGGAAAGATTATATATTTGATAAAATTAAAAACAAAATGAAAATAACAAACAATTATAAAAGAAAAGATAACATTAATAAAGATATGTATAAAGAACTTACTAAATAAAGGATAACTATATAATAAATAGTATTGATAAAGCTAATAATAACTTTGTCTTCATATGCAAAAAGCTTTATACTAATGAAAGAGGTTAATTCTAATGATTTAAATGTAAATCCAACATGTGAACGTAGTGAGTTGAGTTTAGAAACAATTATTACAAGTCACTGTTTTATAATGGATAAAAAGGGTACAAAGTTTGAATCAGATAATAAAACTATATTATATTGGAATCCAAAATTACATAAAAATCCAATAATACCAAGGTTCATATGTAGTGCGTTTTAATGTACATGAAAACCACTTTCTGTCTATATGAATAAAATACTTAAAGCAATTGAAGCACACTTTAAAAAATATTGCAAGGTAATCGAAATTAATACTGGTATAAAACACTATTTTAGTATTAATTCTACAAAAGAATTTTTAGGACACACAAAAGGAATTAATTTTCAGAATATAAATACGTACGATTTTAGTACGCTTTATACAAATCTAGATTTATTAGATATTAAAGAAGCGTTAGTAAAATTAATTAATCTTATATTCGGAAATAGATATACATATATATGTTATAATAATTATAACGCCTATCTAACAAAAATTAAACCATCAAGTAAATTTAAATATATGGATAAAATTGAATTAATAGAATCCTTAAATATTTTAATAAATCAAAATTATTTAAAAAGTAGGGACATCTATATTTAGACAAGTAAAAGGTGTTCCAATGGATGGTAATAGTAGCTCAATTATAGCTGACTTGTTTTTAAGCTTTATAGAATATGAATTTGTTCATAACTGTGTAAAAACTAAATCTAAATTATATAAAAATGTGAAATATATGTTTCAATATATTGATGATATATGTGTATTTAATTATAATAATTTTTATTCAATTAGTGAATTAATTTATTCAGAAAGCCTTATTCTTAACAAAACCAATATTAATGATAAAGAAGTGCATATCTAGATATGAACATAATATTAACATCAATTAAAACTACTTTTAATTTATATCTCTCAAGATGACATATTTAAATTTACAAGAAACATATTTTTGCATGAGCATTCATGCATACCATATAATATAAAATATACTACATTAAATAATGAAATTTTAAGAATTGCAACAATATTTAATGATATTGAATTTCTTCAAAATCATTTAAATAATTTAATAGATACATATTTTAAACTAGGTTACTATAAAAATAACATCAAGCAGAAAATAGTAAAATATATAAATCAACACAATAATATAAAGAATAAATTTACAATAAATTCTGCAAACCCCACACGTATGGGGCCTAGTACAGTTCGAGGACCAGTGCCCCCAGAGGTGGCACCCATTGCAATGGGGGTATGTTAAGTCATCAGCATCTACGATATTGAAAGAAAGATTGTACCCCAGAAATAGGTTACATTTGCTTTTAGCCAGACATTCCGCCTGGTCGACTGCGGTAGAACAGAATGCTATTGGTATAGCCTGGCCTTTCTTGCCCAGGATTGGGCGAATATTATGAATTTTGAACTCAGATGTGAGAGCAATGATATCTTACTCCGTTGCGAAGGGCGGAAAATTATTAATTTTCAGAGTCGCCTGAATAGGCCTGTAAGTAGTTGACCCAAATTCTTTTAGGTGTGTTTCGAAAAATTCTAGGTACGATGCTGCCAGATCTGGAGAGCTGAAAGAAACCCGGATTTCGGAATCTAAATATTTTATCGAATTAAATAGAATTCTCTTCTTATAAGAGCTTGTAAACTGTCTCAGAAAAATATTGAAAAGATTCTTCCTTTCAAATGGTTGAAGAAGTCTGATTATTACCAGATTAACCACTTTAGGCACAGGAGGGAGTTCTCCATCCGTGCTTAAGATTAAAAAATTAGACGAAATAGGACTAACCTTGTTTTCTTTGGCTTGAAAATTCGATGTTACATTGGAAATACCTGAGTTCCGTTCCATATTTGCTTGATTTTGTAAGTTGTTTGAAGCACCGATGGTAAATTTTTTTACAATTTTTTCTGCCACATAAATCCCAAACACCGAATTGCGCAACTAGCAGTGAACAAACTGTCGGCAAATTCGCGGACTGCTATGCAGTAGAATTAGCGATGCAGCATATTCTGTTATCTATTATTGACGGCAACAACACCGATAAGAAGCTTCCTCTAAAGAGCGCTACAGTGAAGAACTCTGGTACCGGTGATGAATATTGCACCAAACACAACGGACGAAAGAAACGACCCCAAAAATCGGTAACATTTGCTGATGACGTTATGTGGCGAGCTGATCATCGTTGCACGGCTGAAGGTAATCGCGCACGCTCTATTTAAAGCTGCGACGCTGATGATGATTGCTAAACGAATAAAGAATGTACTTTATTTAAATTTTCCAGAAAAAATTGTAGAAAAATTTACCATCGGTGCTTCAAACAACTTACAAAATCAAGCTAATATGGAACGGAACTCAGGTATTTCCAATGTAACATCGAATTTTCAAGCCAAAGAAAACAAGGTTAGTCCTATTTCGTCTAATTTTTTAATCTCAAGCACAGATGGAGAACTCCATCCTGTGCCTAAAGTGGTGAATCTGGTAATAATCAGACTTCTTCAACCATTTGAAAGGAAGAATCTTTTCAATATTTTTCTGAGAGAGTTTACAAGCTCTTATAAGAAGAGAATTCTATTTAATTCGATAAAATATTTAGATTCCGAAATCAGGGTTTCTTTCAGCTGTCCAGATCTGGCAGCATCGTACCTAGAATTTTTCGAAACACACTTAAAAGAATTTGGGTCAACTACTTACAGGCCTATTCAGGCGACTTTGAAAATTAATAATTTTCCGCCATTCGCAACGGAGGAAGATATCATTGCTCTCACATCTGAGTTCAAAATTCATAATATTCGCCCAATTCTGGGCAAGAAAGGCCAGGCTATACCAATAGCATTCTGTTCTACCGCAGTCGATCAGGCGGAATGTCTGGCTAAAAGCAAATGTAACCCCTTTCTGGGGTACAATCTTTCTTTCAATATCGTAGATGCTGATGACTTAACATACCCCCATTGCAATGGGTGCCACCTCTGGGGGCACTGGTCCTCGAACTGTACTAGGCCCCATACGTGTGGGGTTTGCAGCTCTTCCGAAGTCCATGAGGGGAAATGTTCTCTCCCCCCTCTGTGTTCCAATTGTGGTGGTCAGCACCCGGCCTGGTCTAGAAGATGTCCTATCTTCAAAGAATACAAATTAAGGCATTGTGGGGCACCGGTCAAACCGGCCCACTTTGCCGCTGCCAGCTTATCCAATTCAAACGGTTATAGTATGTCGGACACCGACATTTTCAAAATTGTTGACGCAAGACTACAGACATATAAAGACGAGATTCGAGCCTTAATGAACCATCTGATAGCGAAATTCGAGGAGTCCCGTTCTCCTCCATCGACGATTCTTACCTCTTCAAAGAGAGCCCCCCGTTCTAAGAAGAGATCATCTTCTAAACAAAAGTTGGCTTCCTTGAAGTTGGCAAAGAAAGATGATATATGCTGGGAGTTGTTGGCCTCAGAGGGAGATGAAGATAATGCCGGTGGGCAAGTGTCTTCTCCTGGTAGGGCTGGGAGTGAGAAGGGCAACTTTCTCTCTCCTAGTTTCTGCTAGGAGGTAGGCATCCCACTCCAGCTGTCGTAACACAATGCAAAGTAGTCAAGAGCCTTTTTCACTGAATATACTTCAGTGGAATTCGGGAGGTGCTTCTGCTCTTAGCCTTCTATCTGGTAGAGATGCGGATGTTATAGTCCTTCAGGAGACGCGGTCTATCCGTATCCCCCAGGACATTACTCGATTTATCCCCAAGCATATTTACACCCACTTCACTCCGTACATAACCCCTCCTCACGCCTCTTCATCTCAAGGTCTCTTAACCCTAGTTAAATGCTCCTTAAGATCATCCCTTCTTTTAAACTATTCTTGTCCAGCCCTGTCTTGTTTAGCTGTTTCACTTTGTAAGAATGGTAAACGTATCAGCATAGCCAATATCTATATTAGGCCAGGGGAAATTCACAAGAACCGTGATCTCCTGGACCGTCTCTTGGGTAGTGGCTATGACATGTTACTCGGTGACTTCAACGACAGAACTGGTCGTTGGATTAATGCAGCACTCCGCAGAGCCAGGAACGATTACCTTATTCACAAACCACCGTCCCCAACTTTTCATTGCTCAACAACTAATTCTCTCCTCGACATATTACTGCTTCATAAGATGTGGTTGTTGAAACCCATCTGCACTGAGCAGTCGCGCCAAAAACAGACCATCTCTCATGACCTAATTCGTTGGCGGATAGAGGAAGATACGTTGCTTAGAAGGAGGTTTCACTTTGATCCCATCAGAGTGGCTTTCTTTCAGGCGGCTATCCAACTCTTCCCCAGAATTGGTAATGAGAATTTGACCGAATTTAATTCCTTCCTCTCCTCGCAAGCTACCGCGTTTCTTTCGACTACCTATAAAGGTCATATTTACAATCCCACTCCAACAAAACTCAAGGTTTTGGCTAAAATGCTAGGTCTTCCCAATGTCTCTGTTTCCGCCAGGCAGGCCATCTCGAATGAATACTGGAGCACTAGATATAGGTTCCAGCTGAGCAGGGATAAGGCGAACATCGCTCACCTTAACCCTTCTCAGTCTTCCTTCTGGAAGATATTCAAGAAGGAGAAGTTTGTCTGTTGGAAGGATAGAGCTTTGGGTTGGATTGGTAGTATAGGCCTTGATAATGTTTTGAAGGAGTCACTATCCCTACATAATTATGGAGCCACTCAATCTCCCCAACCAATCCCGCCTTGGGGTGACTTCAGAAGCAGGGACTTATCTGTTACAGATATCCTGAACTCCTGGGGGCCACTTCCGGGCACCTCTAAATCCGTCGCTCCACTATCTTCTCGAGTCTGTCAGCTTTTGACAGCCGATCAAAGAAGAGAAGTGGCCGTCACAATGGTTTTAGCCTCACCATCCGATGTAGCCGGCATCAATATTAGTCGTAGAATTTTCTTACCAAAGCATAGTCCGGTTTCATGTCCCAAAGATCTGCGTCCCATTTCGATTCAAAACTCCCTCATCTCCATCTACGAAAAAGCGCTTGCGCGTAGAATCCGCGACCATTTAAGTAGGTGTAATTTGATCCCACCGAGTTTTCACGGGTTTGTCAAGGGACGCTCGGTGCATTCAGCAATAGGTGAAGTGCATCAGTTTTGCAGGGATAATAGCCATCAACTAGCTGTGGCTGTTTTCCTTGACTTTTCTGCTGCATTTGACCGCATTTCCATTCCCTTTGTTATCTCCTCTCTCAGGTCACTCGGGTTGCCTGCGAGAATTGTTAACAGGGTGGAGATATTACTGTTTACCAAGAGGTTCTACTATGAAGACGACCATGATGCGTGTCAGTTCTACCCTATTACAGGTGTGCCCCAAGGATCCCCACTTTCTCCTATCTTATTTCTTGCTGCCTCCATTGTACTATTCAAGAATTTTAAACGTGATCAACATCTAGTGGTATACGCTGATGATACCACGGCCCTGTTCTCTGGACGCAGGTGCAAAGATGTCGCTTCAGACATCAGCCGTTTCTTTTTAAGATTAACAGACCAGCTGACCCTATCCAATCTTATTTTAAATTCATCCAAATCGCAGGTAGTTGTCTTTCATGGCACCCCTGCGACAAAGAAAAAATTAAAGAGACTAGCACTCTCAGCTCTATCTTCTATATTGACTAATCAACCACTCCCTACCTTCACAAGTCGAGTAAAATACCTGGGGTTCACTGTTACGGTGAACTGGTCGGCGAAAGCTGACCTGGATAGACTTAAACGTATCCTGAAGAAAGCTAGGTGGGCCCTGAAACGGGCTCAGCATCTGTCGTTGAATGGGAAAACCCAAGTGCGCCTCTGGGGTACTTGGGCTATCTCGGGATTAGTCTTCTTTTCGAGAGGACGTCCTCCAGAGCAAAGACTAAGGTTTCTCAAGCTCCTCATCTCGCGATTACCGCGCATAGTCCGCCTAGATTGGATTCTTCGGGGGGTGATAGACCCCGGGTGGTTCAGTCGAAGAGCGGCGTGTTGGATTAGCTGGAGGGCTCAGATCCCGCTGGACCTGAGGCCGTGACATCATTATGAAGACTAAATGCTATTATGAGTTGTCTTATTTGAACTGCATTTTTTTTCTCTCTTTTCGTTATTTTTTAGTGGTTGTTAGTTATTTAAGAAATTCCTTATCTTATCTTATCTTAAATTTTCCGTTTTTTATATTTTATAAATGTACTACACATTTAAGTATTTTTAAATGCCACCTGATTTTAATTATTGCGTAAATTATAGGTAAATAGAATATAATATTCTCGTTGTTATGACACGACATTTTACTCACATGTATTGTTCCTATTCTTTATTCAGCAGGAAGCTACTAATCAGCCTGGGTAGGTCTCATCAGCTGCTGACCAAATATATCGTTAGAATTCGATCCCATACCAAAAATAATATCGAATGTTTACCAACACAACTGGAGCAGGAGCTAGCCCTAGTGGATGTAATGTTGAATCGCGATACAGACGGCATGAGTCCCATCAGCACCAGTGTACGGAGTAAGCAAATAATAAGAGTCGAAACTTGAAATGTAGGTCTAGGTCAGCAGCTGATGAGACTCATCCAGGCTGATTAGTAGCGTCCTGCTTTATCAAGAATAGGAACAATAATGTGAGGATAATATCATGCCATAATCAGAATAATTTCAGCTCACAGATGCAATCAAGTTAAATTAAGAACATAATATATACTATCGAATGCATATAATATAATTTACATAAAATAATTTATGATGTATATAATGTACAATGTAATATATAAATGCAAATTTTATATGTAGATGAAATATATATTAGTCATGCTACAGTAGATGAGCTTTCAGATAAATTTTTAAATTTATCGTTCAATCTTCGTCTTTATCCTGTGGTCATGAACTCTGAAAGATAATCGAAAACACAATATCCAGAGGCGATCGACATATGGTTTCGTAGTTCTTCCGGTCTGCTCCTTAGAGATAAGGTCAGAAACTCGGATACCTTATTTCTGTTATACTCTCCGCGATCTTGCAGTAGCCGCTTATTCATACTGCAAAAAGTGCTAAGGACATGTTCTGAAGATGCCTAGCGAAGACCTTCTAAATGGTATGTTGAAGGGTGAGATTACTGGGAAGAGACTCGTAGTAGAAGTTGTAAACGTGGAGAGATCAAATGTCACGCGAAACGCCTCTGATTTGCTTCAGGGAAGCATTGGTTTGCCACTTAGTATCGTGACAATTGGAGTAGCTGATTTGCATACTGCCTCCTCGTTCTGACATCCGGTTAGTAGTAGCTAACCGAAGTAGTGGTAACTTGTTGCATTCACATTTTGTCGATACAATGTGTGTAGTTTCTTCGCATCTGTCTTTGAGCAATACGAATATGAAACAATCAATATATAAGAATCAATAATATTTTTAAATTATTTATGAGTCAAAATATAAAATATATAATTGTTTAACAGATTTGAATTACGAAAATGAATAAAACAATACGTATTTTTTAGCTCAACTAGTTAGTTTTCACCGATAGCATTTTTTAATCCGATTTATTAAATTGTTGCGTAATCCGGTAATTTATACAATATCGAGTGTCCCAATTTTATCCCATTCCACTTCACTCTATTTTTAAATTTACATCCAGTATATTAATGTCATTTCTTAAAGTAATTGTAAAAATACCAAATATATTGGACGCTTTTAATAGAACGAAAATAATTCAAAATATTCAATATCAAATAGAATAGTAAATATCTATGCACTTTAAAGAGCTATTGCGTATATTCCCGTGTTTTTTCGATTTTATAGTATATATTGAGCTCTATTAAAATGTTTTATTGAAGTTATATTTATATTTTTAAATAACTGGAAGCTATACACGGAATCGGCAATTAGCATTCGAATATAATATGTTGTAAATTAGATCAGTATGATTGGATGAGAAAGAATTTGAATATATTGAATACAAAAAATTCTCCGGTAGATGTTCAAAATAACGTTTTGAACAAAACGTTGTCATTAAATTTCGCAGAAACGTCTGGTATCCGATTTTAGAGTAAGCACTACTCTCGCTAACTATAAGTAAGCTTTAAAACCTGCCATTTTGAAAATCTTTTCCTATTCTCAAATAGAATATTTATAAATTATTCTCACCTGAAAAGTAAATTTAGCAATTTGGTTTTTATCGATATAAGCAAGCAGACCACGTAGGATGAAAATTTTCTAAAATTTTGATATTTACATAAGAGAGGATCTAACGAACTTACCGATAAAATAACAAAACAAAAAGAAATAGTAAAATAGGCTTTAAAGTTTATAGATACAAAATATACATGTCGCAAACAGAAAAACTGATAGGGATCGTCTTATCACACCAATTTGATTATTAAATAGTGTATTGGAAGTATTTTAACAAACTAATTTGATACACAGGAGAATGCTTAGAGCTTATGGTTGGCCATGTATTATAAAGAGATTGTGCGTCAAAAAAGAAAAGATTTATAAGATTTTTTATAATTTAAATAAATTAAAATAAAAAATTGAAAAAGTCTTAGTTTTGATAAAATAAATGAACATATATGTACCCATAATCTAGAATTAATTGAAAATTGTGAATTAAGAAAGCTGCTATCAAAAGGGTATAAATATAGATTAAATAATAACAACGACAAAAATAAAATTTACAATTCGTTATATAATAACTTAAATGATTACTTTAGTAAGCTGATTAATAGTAAAAGCTCGAATATATCTAAGATAGTAATTTGGAAAGATTATATATTTGATAAAATTAAAAACAAAATGAAAATAACAAACAATTATAAAAGAAAAGATAAAATTAATAAAGATATGTATAAAGAACTTACTAAATAAAGGATAACTATATAATAAATAGTATTGATAAAGCTAATAATAACTTTGTCTTCATATGCAAAAAGCTTTATTATGATATACTAATGAAAGAGGTTAATTCTAATGATTTAAATGTAAATCCAACATGTGAACGTAGTGAGTTGAGTTTAGAAACAATTATTACAAGTCACTGTTTTATAATGGATAAAAAGGGTACAAAGTTTGAATCAGATAATAAAACTATATTATATTGGAATCCAAAATTACATAAAAATCCAATAATACCAAGGTTCATATGTAGTGCGTTTTAATGTACATGAAAACCACTTTCTGTCTATATGAATAAAATACTTAAAGCAATTGAAGCACACTTTAAAAAATATTGCAAGGTAATCGAAATTAATACTGGTATAAAACACTATTTTAGTATTAATTCTACAAAAGAATTTTTAGGACACACAAAAGGAATTAATTTTCAGAATATAAATACGTACGATTTTAGTACGCTTTATACAAATCTAGATTTATTAGATATTAAAGAAGCGTTAGTAAAATTAATTAATCTTATATTCGGAAAAGATATACATATATATGTTATAATAATTATAACGCCTATCTAACAAAAATTAAACCATCAAGTAAATATAAATATATGGATAAAATTGAATTAATAGAATCCTTAAATATTTTAATAAATCAAAATTATTTAAAAGTAGGGACATCTATATTTAGACAAGTAAAAGGTGTTCCAATGGATGGTAATAGTAGCCCAATTATAGCTGACTTGTTTTTAAGCTTTATAGAATATGAATTTGTTCATAACTGTGTAAAAACTAAATCTAAATTATATAAAAATGTGAAATATATGTTTCAATATATTGATGATATATGTGTATTTAATTCTAATAATTTTTATTCAATTAGTGAATTAATTTATTCAGAAAGCCTTATTCTTAACAAAACCAATATTAATGATAAAGAAGTGCATATCTAGATATGAACATAATATTAACATCAATTAAAACTACTTTTA
>WNNJ02001130.1:0-81000 GCA_012934845.2 Pomphorhynchus laevis | reverse complement strand
ATAAGTTGCAAAATAAGATTTGGAAAGAAATATCAGATCAACGCCAGAATATTTTCTTAGAAAGATTAGGACGCGTAGAATTCAATGTTGATCAATCTGTAAATCACTACATTGATCACGCAGGCATAAAAGATGCGTGGTCGTGGTTGACTGAGTTTCACATATTAAAAAAGGAAGTGAAAACTCAGCGCAAACAAATTTAGAGATGCGTTATGCTGTCGTTATGGATGGCCCCCTCTTGATTTAATAAATATGAAATGTATATGTAATGAAAGATTACTTCTAGCACACTCTGTATTGTGCCGAAGAGGAGGCTTGCCTTCCTTGCGACACGACAATGTACGCGGCATCTTCGCAACCTTGCTACGAAAGTGCTGTTCTTTCTTAGAGACCGAACCAAATCTGTTGATAGTACCGCAATCTATAAACTTTGAGAACAGCCAACCAAAAGGAATAACGAAGAAAGACTTGATATTGTTTGCACTTGACTCGGAAGTAAAAGATTTGAGCGGACATTTTTCGGGCTAAGGATTTACCAGTGGTTGACAGGAAAAATCTGATATATTATTTGTTTTTTCTTGTCAATAAATTGTAATTGTATAAATTATATAAATAATATTTAAATTACGTATCATTTGACTATATATTAATTATTAATTATTTATTATATAATTTTCTTAGTAAACATTATTCTTTATTATTTATTTTTACATTATTTATAATATTATTGTATTTCGCATTATTTTTAATAATATTCAGTTAGCTGATAAATTTTAATGATTTAAAATGATTCTTAATAAACGCATTACCATGCGCCTACTATTTCTTGTTTTTCGTTTCCGTGCATCCGACTCCCCAATATTACTGATAAATAAAGTATATGCCCCTTCGTACCAATTTCCTCGACACATGATTTAGTTTTTTTGTTGTGGTCATGTTAGCGTGCGCCGGCACGTCTTTGCCACGTAAAAATAAATCTTTTTTCTTGTCGTTTTACAAAATACTTTTTTATTTAGATAAATCCAAATTATTTAAAAGTAGGACATCTATATTTAGACGAAAAAAATGTTCAAACTAGGTTACTATAAAAATAAGATCAAACAGAAAATAGTAAAATATATAAATCAACACAATAATATTAAAAATAAATTTAAAATCATTGGCGAATAATTTTTATGGATAGATAATGAATACTATACTTTGTATTAAAATAAGATACTATAAAAATATATAAAATATCAAAATATATTAAAATATCAAATTTATAATTTTATAAATTTATAATTTATAATTTATTAAATTTTATGAATGGATAGTAAACAATATAATTTGTATAAGAATAAGATACTATATAATCAAATATAATCAGAGGAAATACGTCCTTAGCACGTATTTGGCCACGCTGCTATGTTGGGTAGAGGAGTTAGGGCCCAAAATATGACAGCATAGCAGTTCCTCCTGATTGCCTCTAATCCTTATTCTGATACAATGTATGTTATTTATTAGTTAATCCAAATATAAAAAGTCTTGAGGCTTATTACATTCATAAAATCTCCAATATTATTATTCCGAATAATAAACCTGACGTTTAATATTTTGTAAAGATGCTGTAAACAATTATTTTGTTTAAATAATCTTTTCTATTTTATTTTTATACTTTATTTTAATGTTTCTAGTACTTTTTATTATTATTTTTTTATTTTTATAATTTTTTCAAATTATTTATTTTGAATGAAAATTATATGGTTATTAATTTTGCTTTGTTTCTAAACTATTTTGAATCATTCTTTTTTATTGCGTTTTGTGTACCTTCAAAATTTGCTGAAATCGTGTCAAAAGTTCAAAAAACAATGAAAGCAGTTGGTTAGCGATAATAGCAGCATCATTTGCTCAAACAGCAGCACTTGGCGGTGATCGTTTTGAACTTTTTTATATAAGCATGCGCATTTTAAAAAACATTTTAATTTTCTGCAGATGCTAACAGATGTAAGCGAAATATCAATGAAAAATGTTCCTGTTTTCTTTGATCTAGCTCAAAAATTCTTAACAAATCTAAATTATACAAAATTTTGAAGTTGGATCAAAGTAAAGGAGGACAGTATCAAATAAAATTTTCCTTTTAATTATTATTTTTATATTTTTCTAATTTCTTCAAATTATTAAATAAAATTTTTTTCAAGTCTAATTAATGTATCTTTAAAATAATTCTAAATTTTATGTTTAGTTAAACAAGTAGATTATTTGGTAAATTAAAGATGTGATTTGATTTGCAGTTTAAAGCTTACAAACTAAGCAACATACAAAAACAGAAACCAAAGCCAATTTTCGTTAAATTTCTGTATTGAAAGTAGTCAGCACTTTGAATTTGAAGTAATATTTTGAAAAAATAATCTTTTTAAATAAAAAATCTATTCTTGATAGCAATCAAATTAATGTAGCCTTCGAAATAATTCTAAACTAAGCAACAGATCGGACAAAGTTAGGAACAAAATCCTATGTTCTTTAGATTTCTGTATTGCTAACAACATTTAATTATAATTAATATTTTGAATGTTCTCCATACAATCCAAATAAAGGAGTAATTTGTAGTCTTTTTCACAGCTCCACGAGTCAGTAATTACTTGAAGCTTTGCACAATTTCTAAACAGAATACAAAATAAAAATAAAAAGTTTAGTTTTAACTTACTGGTGGATAATATTGACACTTTCATTTGTTCTTTGTAGCCATCCTTCAAAAGCGTAGCTAAACAATATTAAATAGCCGATATTCAAAAGAGCGTTGTTAATAGATAAAAAAACTGTTTTAAAATGATTTTAACTTAAATCAAAGTCTGGATAAACTACCAATATGTGCATACTCTTAAGAAAAATGATAAAATAATGCTTAACTGCTAACATAATCAAATCATACCGTTTAAGCTGTACACCGCTGTAAGGACAGTTTCTAGTCTTAATATCACATAGACTCGTAATGTGAACTTGTCTAAAAAGGGTCAATATTTTTAATGCATTCTCCGTTATTGTAATAAACAGCTTTTACAAACATACTCACACCATATTATACATATGATTGATGAAAAGTGGTTTTTATACAATATAAGTGATTGGTTTTAGGGACAAACCTAGCCAAAAAACGTTAAAAACATTTAAGATTTTGTTATCAATATTTCTTCTTTGGCTGGGTTTGACCCTAAAACCATTCACAAATATTTCAACCCAGCATGTCTCATTCCGATTCAATGAATACAATATAATGAAACCATGTAATTTACGAGAATTAGATAATTTTGAATTAAAGATTTATTTAAGATTTAAATATTTCTATAATTTTCGAAATATGAAATCTTAGTTTATTAATCGGATTTATTCTTTTAGATATTTGTTCATAAGTTATTTGTTTATATTACGAAATATTTTCATCAGTTTATGCAATTTTTTGATAATCGATTTATGCAAAAGATTGTTCGCTCAGAAAATCTGAAAACTGGAGGAATACATTTGATCCAGAATTTTATACATCTGATCTGTGAAAAAAGGTTTCAGTACAATATAATGAAGCTTCTTGCAATTTCTAAAAATTAAATAATTCTGAGTTAAATTCTTAGCATTAATGATCTGACTTGTTTTTTAGTAAAGAATTTGAAACATTTCACACAAAATGCCTTAATAAAGTTTATTTAATTTTCCGATAATCGATTTATGCAAAAGATTGCTCACTCAGAAAATCTGGAAACAGAAGGAAATAAACAATGACTTAAAATTGAACAATTACATATCCGATAATTCCGTGTTTTTTAACTTGTTTTTTAAACAAGTTATGCAGTTACCTATTCCGAATGCTAAATATTAACGCTATAATATGTATGCAGATTATCCATTATATGAAATATTATTAAATAATTTAATAATTTAATAACTTTTAATAATTAAATTATTTATTTAATAATTATTAGGATTAATGTTTTTTAAAGGAAATTTATTAGAAAAACTAAATAATCTAGTCGGAATATTATTTGCACTAGTATTATTAGTAGTTATATTTCACTCACACCGTTGGACGGTGGCGAGCAGAACGCGGACACCGAATGTACATCGAGATGCATCGTGCAAGCTGCAGCCCGATTCTTGCCCGGAGCCTCGAGATCTCATTAGCATATGACAGCTCTTTATTTGTTGCAAATTTGTGACCTATTCGTTTGATAACCGCAGCAGCCAACTTCCCTGTTCCGCCAGTACAAGAGTGTGTAATAGAATTTGTTCAATCAACGACACTCGCTCCCGGTATTTCGAATTTTTTGTTGCTCGTAATATTCGAAAGAGGCTAAAGTAGATTTCGAGAGGTTGGACGGAACGAGTACGTTGAACACGCAAGTATCAAATAAAGCTAGCTCCAAGCGGCTCCCATAAAATCCACAGCCCAAATAAGCCAGACGATATTCAGAATCGGCAGTGGTTGCAGCTCTTTCGAATAATGATACTTTCATGGACAGGCTTTAGCATTGGATCCATATGTACACCATTGCATATTTCTGTATGTTCATCGGCTAGAATGCTACGTATCGAGTCATGCCTAATCAAAGGGTGACCTCTGTTGGTACATGTGAGTGAGCCAGCTAAGTAGGTTCTTCGCATGGGCAGTGAGTGGGCGCATCACTCGACAGGCAATATTATATCTGGCTCCTATCGCATTTGGAAATGTTGCGTTATTAATGCGAATGTAGGTTCGAATGCATGGTACACAAATAACCACGATGAAGCAAGCTTGACCGAAGCATGTACAAACGTTCCTGATGTTGTGCCATCAAGTTCTGAGAAAACATTATATCTTAGTGATTCTTGAAATTCAGATTTCAGTAGACGGATGCGAGCAGATCAAATATTTTGCAAGCTCCTAAGATCACCTCCATATAGACCATTTAAAAAAGGTTCAGTAAGTATTTTAGAGAATTTGTACTCCTCTCGGGCGCTCACACAAGGATCGACAATACCGAAGCTGCGCTGTTTTATGGAAGAGAGAATAATGGCCACGTGATTTATCATCAGCGGCCGCCAGGACGTAAAGCTCGTCGAAACTGTTGTGAATAACCTGATGTAGTTCATTACACCAGTTGCATTGCCGATCGGTTGTGCACTGAGTGTGAATCCACTTTTCTGTAGAGCACGGATCATGCCCGTATATTTTACTTGATCATCAAGTATGCCGACCTCGGCCAAGCAACTAACGAGTGTGCAAATTTCGATACTTTCGCAGTAGTTGAACTATGGACGTAGTCATCCCTTCCAACTAAAGCACCAAGAACTACAGTACCATCAACACGAATTTCAACTCCGGTATCGCTGAATAAACTGTGCATGTCGGATTCTTTTTCTCGGAAAGTTAGCAAGACACTTTTAAAATTATGGAACCCAAAAGCTTGACCGATTTGGCATAAAAACATAAACGCGTCTTTAATCTCATTCGGTGTTCCAACAAGGCTGTCAGCATCCGTGTACCAGAATTGATTAATGTTAGGGAACTTTGTTACGATGCGTGATAAGATGGGTAGTGTTGTAATTGCAAATACAGGCATTGCTACCACATCACGCTGCGTGAAGCCATCTTCAGATGAGATGAATTCGTTGCCGATTGAGAAATATGACAGAGTGTCGTAAAACTTATGCATGACAGTGGAAAGCAAATGGTACAGGCAATCAATGTTTGTAAGGGCTGCTCTTCTATTGATCATATTAAATGCATTGTCCGCATCGATAGTCAGAAGACCTACATTATACACTCAATAAGTCTATCCCGAACTTCACGTGTCACAAATCACTACACAAATCTGTAAACATCATCATACTTGTTTGACATCATCAGAAACGATAGAAGTATCACCCTGGACATTATCCTCCTGCTAACATCGCCAATACTTATTGGTTTTATCCTTGACTTTTTCGTTAATGCGATTAAGCGACTGGATACCAAAACATTGGCTACATCAGCCGATATGGCTTTCGTTGCTAGCTATTTGAAGAATACTGCGAATGCATTTGCCAATTCAGTTTTCGTTAATGCGATTAAGCGACTGGATACCAAAACATTCGCTACATCAGCCGATATGGCTTTCGTTGCTAGCTATTTGAAGAATACTGCGAATGCATTTGCCAATTCAGTCGATTTCCTCCCAAACTTTGTGAGCATATTGAGCCACGATTTGGGCATCAAGCCAGGAATCAAAGATCACAGGGTGGAAGTTAGGGACTGTGAGATGTAAAGTCCAATCAATGATAGCTTGGTCGAGCGAAGCAGCGGTTGGTATTTGTCCCTAAGCACGCTTTGGACGGATCTTAGATCAACGATGTCATCAGGTTCCAAGGGAACACCGAAGGGTGATTGACTGTCGAGATGTATCGGCACTCAATTTACCACCTAAAACCAAACTTACAAACCTCTTGCGCCAGTCACGTATCAGCGTAGCCCGAACCTCAAGAGAGTTAATTTGTTGCAACAGCCAGTCTTCGGAATACAATGATGAATATTCAATATTTAACCATAAGTCCAGTTACCATGATAAAATTTCCTTGAGCGTTCTCGATGAGAAACGAGCTGTCCTATGTAATGTGACCGAGAATAATACCCATACAGAACGATTCAGACTGAGAAATTGATTCTCTGTGAATACATGCGAGTTCGAATATAAACCTTTTCGAAGCAGCACACTTTGGCAGTCTGAATAAATTGGGCTTCGGGAATATTACCAGGTTGTAAATGCTGTTTACAGAGACATGTGATTAAATACACACGTCCTATTGCGTACATCGCTATTTGAGTAAGAAGCAAAGTACGAGCACCGTCATCGTTGCAGGAAGCTGCAGACTGCTGGGCATGATGCGAAACGGAGGATTATTGATGAGTAATGATACTGTTATGACAGTCAATTGTTTTTTTGTTGCCCCTCAATGCGCGACAGTTATATGCCGTCACATATTTAAATCCTACAATCCTGAATCATACAATTTTATTATAAAATACTAATTTCATAATAGTTTAAAAAGTTACTGTAATTTATATGCAGTAATTGATTAAATATTTGGTTATAAAAAAATAATTATTTTAATTTTTATATTTTATTAAAATTAAAATGTTTATTTTTTATTTTATAAGAATAATATATGATGGAATAACACATGTCTTACCCCTAATGCTTCAATAGTTAAAATATAAATAATTACAATAATATAAAATGATATTATAATTATCATAATTGCAAGGGATATATTTATATAGAATTTTAGAAAGTAAATTAGCAATATCGAATTATCTAAGTATTGAAAATCAATGTAATTTTATAGAACGCGTCACATTCAACGTTTACTTTTTATAACATATCGCTATTTAATTATATCTCGATTTGAGCTGGTAAAGATATATTAGGATAGTAAAAACATTAGAAATTTAAGCTATTTATTAATAAGTTCAAATTTAAACTCATCAACAAACTTTTAACTTACAACCGATATTGACATATTGATTCTGTGATTACATTTATTCTTCTTATTTGACTGTTTCCTCTCAGATCACTAGAGCAGAAATAAATTTCCCCAAAGTTTTTTGTTATCAGATACAACAGCTTTTAAATTTTATGTCATAAAATTAGCTAAGATTTGGTGTGACTTCTACACACACATTTTCACATCAATATTTTCTATTTTTATAAGTTATTAAGATGTGCTTTCTTCAAAAATAAAGTTTATTTGCCTTTCACATTAGTTTGCGTCTTAGAAACAAAGAGATAATGAAGCAAGTATTATTATTTAGAACATAATGATATATTTTAATTTAATAATTTGAGAAGTGTTTATTTATGGGAACTGTCGTCATTCAATGAAGTCTAAAAAATAGAATTTACTCTTTGTATTCGACAGTTTCCTCTTTATCGAATACGATGGGAAATATCGCCTGTGGATCATCCCGGACGGAAAGCCATTGAAAAGTCGTAGAAACAGATCTTCATCATTTTAGTGATGACCTTAAGTAAGGATATGAGACGATATGCCAATTTATTATGTTGTCATGTTCGTCGAGGAATAGAGTAACATAAAAGTTCCTCATGATGACCTCTAATCCTTATTCTGATACATAAATTAACTTTTAATAAAAATTAATTTGGATGAATAATAAATAATTACTTTGTATTATAATAAGATAGTTGATAATAAAATTTCATAAGAGGAAATGCATCATTAGCGTGTATTTGACCACACTGCTATGTCTTGTCGAGAAATAGCGGCCGAAATCTGATAACATATATAGAAGATACTTTTATTATTTAGAATATAATTTTATATGATCGTTTGATAATGTGAAGTAAATTTTAATCAATTAGGACATTAAAAAATTAATTTTTTTCTCAACAGTATATAATTTCAATATATTATTTGTATATATTTCACACAGTATATAATTTCTTAATGTTTCTAAACCAATGTTACGTAGTACAATGAATTCAGTTTATATTAGTTATTAACAAAACATGTTTTACCGTTTGTTTGGCAGGTTTATTCCCTGTGGTTCTTACTTCAAATGGGGGACTTGGTAAGGGCGCACAGTCATTGCTAAAACGTATCTCTAAGCTAAACGCCAACAAACGACGTTCGCTATAAAATGACATTGTCAGCTCAATGCGCTCAACGATTGGAATAAAATTGGCAAAAGCTGTGTCAATGTGCGTAAGGGCTGCGAGATTGATGTTAAGCAGATCGTTACTCATCGGGGTTACTGATAACCCTAATTTCTCAGGCCACTTGATATAAACAGCCGTCTCAATTCCAACGTGAACGTTGCATTTTAAATATTATTTTTTGAAATTTTCAATTTTTTATAGAATAAAATACCTAGACGCAGTTAACTGACCTGATTTATGCAGACAGATTTTCATACTAGTATGACCCATTTTTAAAAAATCTAATATGCGTTTTGTTTAAAATACAAACCTATTTGCATTTTACATTTGCTTCCCGTTTTAGAAACAAACGATACTGAAGAAGGAACGCTTATTATTTAGAATATAATTTTATATGATAGTTTGATAATGTGAAGTAAATTTAAATCAATTACGACAATGCGTAGATAATTTATTAATGAAATTAATTAATGTCTTTCTCAACGGTATATAATTTCAATATATTATTTATATATATTTCACACAGTATATAATTTCTTAATATTTGATAAACAAATGTTACGTTGTACAATGAATTAAGTTTGTATTAGTTATTAAAAATAAATTAATTGTTAATTTGCAGTAATTAATGAAAAATACTCTAGGTTATAATGATTAAATCATTAACGCTACAGTTCAATTCGTTTAAGTTTAAAGTAAAGCCATAAGTTTATACA
Source organism: Pomphorhynchus laevis (assembly GCA_012934845.2). Taxonomy (NCBI): domain Eukaryota; kingdom Metazoa; phylum Acanthocephala; class Palaeacanthocephala; order Echinorhynchida; family Pomphorhynchidae; genus Pomphorhynchus; species Pomphorhynchus laevis. Next base: position 71,621 of record WNNJ02001130.1, on the reverse strand, counting down.
TAAGTTATAACTTTCGTCTAAACACTAACTCACAAATTATTTAATATTAATTTTATAAATTGCTACTAAACCAAAAATTGTTTTAACCTCGTAAAGAATACAAAAATTAAATCTTACATTAAAGGAACATTCCACGGCAAGCTGATATTGATATTTATTTCATGCATATCTGAATTTGCTAGTATCCTATCGATAACAATATATATAATGAAGGACAACACAATTAACTTTATACAGCTTTTGTAGTCTTGTATTAGCACTTATGTCGTATCGTTGTATATTCCTAAGTGGGTTGTTACTAAGATCCCTTTAAAATAAAATGCAACACAATAAAAAATTAAATATGGCATCAATCTGTCAGTGTCAGGTTGTATATAAAGAACACATGCGAAGCTACTTCATGTAACACGTTTCGTATTAGCATAACACATCCTACCTTCAAATATCTCAATTTGATAATTTCGAATATGAACACTTTAAAACACTCATTATTTAACACGTTCATTTGGTATATTCATCACGTGCCTTCTCCATAACCACAAAATTCATATTCCAAGCTTATTATGGATAATCAAGCGTAAAAACATTTATCTCAAAGACTGAATTTATCATTATGATAAGTTATATATTTCAACCCCTTGTACTCGAGATATAAATTTCTGGACATTACATTTAGTCCAAGCTCGTATGTGATAGACTGCTCTATCAATAGCTTTGCTCTTCTGATCTTCAACTCTACTAAAAGCTTTATCTCTACAATGACTACGTAACGGTGATGGCTGAAGATCATTCGGATTATTTCTACTTAAACCTGCCATTTATACCAAAAGTAAAATGGAATTGACGATAAATTTACTTTGTTGTGAATTAATAAAATAAGCAATTAATTTTCAATAAATAATTAATTATTACTAATAATGAATTTAACAAGCTGATATTGATATTTATCTCATATAGCTTGGATTTTGCTTGTATCCTATAGAGAACAATAAATAGTGACAGGATAGAAGTGTTAACTGTATACAGTTTAGTAAATGTGTATTAACACCGGTCTAATCGTTATATAATCTTCAATTGGTTATTACTTAAATCGCTAAATAAACGAATAATGAGCAACAACAGAAGCACAGAAGTCGTTATGACAACATTATTAAATATGTCAATTATCTTCGAGGTTGCATCTGCAGAACACATACGAATCTACCTCAGGAACCACATTCGTACTATAATAGCAGATCTTGCCTTCGGAAATCTCAATTTGATATTGAACAAACAGAAAAAAATTTCATATATGAAAATATCAGTCCTTTTATAAAAATACAATACACATTGTAAATATTATATCAACTTAGTCATCCAGATATTTCATTATTTGTATTAATAAATTGATGTTATGTTACTAGATTAATCAATAACGATTTTAAATCAATGACAGTAACATTATTGAAACAGCAGGTCAATAAATTTTCAGAATAAAATTTTTAAAATTTATCTTAAAAGAACTTGATTTTTGATATCGATCTGATAAAACAAACACTTTTGTATATAATACAATTTTAAATCTACAAAAAACACTTACAATTCTTCCAGGTATGTCATTATTCGTGAAAAACTATCATCGATAATATCAATCCTATTTGACGACACATTTCTAAATTACGAAAATATAAAGTTTTATTGATTGAAGATATGTTTTTGAAGTGCAAGAACAAGTAGCTTATTAACTGAATTGAAAAAATTAATTATCATGCATGTCCTTATACAACATAAATATTTTAAACCTTACCAAATAAAAACTTGTAAAATACAAACAAATTTAATTCAATGTAATTATTTATCAAGCCAGTAATTTCAGGAACATTAAAATATTATCGATGCATCCAACGCCTTCACCTAAAAACTAAATGTATCGCATATTCACTACAAACAATACCGAAATGACCATATTGCATAGATATATTATCAAGTGCATACAGAATATTTAATTAATACATTAATCAATGACAGTAATATTATGAAAGCATTATACAACTTCCTTTTACGCTGCGCACCGTGTTATACAGGCGGCTTCGTGAAAGCCTTCGACGTGGAAGTTCGCAGTTCTATGGAGGAAATCCTTAACCTCAGGCTCTCTGACATAACCTGGCGTCAAGCCTCGCTGCCTGTTAAGATGAATGGACTTGGTGTGTTGCGTGCGGAAGAGTTATCTATACCGACTTTTGTTCATATGTTTCGCGCACGAAGGACTTAACTGCGCTATTAATTCCAGAGCATTTGGCAAATCGCTCAGGCACTAGTGACCTTAACTACCGAACGGCGTCAGAGAGTTGGACCACTAAATTCGACCCGACTGTTCCAACAGATACAACCTTGCAAAAACATTGGACAGCCCCATTGTTTAAGAAAGAATTCCGACACCTAACAGCTTCATGCGCCTTTCCCAAAGATCGCGCTCGCTTGCTAGCCGCGTCTACCAGATGGTCTGGCGCAATACTTAATGCCCTACCGATAGCTTTGATGGGCACAAAACTAGACGACAGTTCAATTTGTCTTGGATCAGCCCTCTGCCTCGGTATTCTCAACTGGTTTCATTTAAGTGTGAGTGCGGCGTCGTATCACACCCCTCTGGTATTCACGTGCTAGACTGCCCCAGAGTGGTTTCTCGGCACAATCGGCACAGTGCTGTAAACACACTTATCCGTAACGCCCTTGTCACAGCCGGTGTCCCGTGTGAAAGGGGACGTCTGCTAGTATGGGACTTCACGTGTCTCAACATTCTTGCTGCCAGTCATTTGCCTAGTGCGGTCTCTGGGGCCGGGGAGGTTTCTAGATTGGCAGAGGATTGAAAGAAGGCCAAATATACATGTATTGACGAATCGCAATATAAATTTGTGCCGTTGACGATCGACACAATTGGTGCTGCCAAGCCGATAACTTCGATTTTTTTTTGATAAAACTGGGCAATATGTTGGTGGTGGCAACGGATGATCGAAAAGCTGCCAATTTCCTCTTGCAACGTTTAAGCTGTACAGTGCAGCGGGGAAATGCAGCGTGCCTGTTAGAGGTGGCTCGTGACGGAAACCTTCCAACTTAAAGATACTGAAATATCACAAATTATACAAGATATTTAATAAATACGAATTTAAACACAATCAGTTTGTAAAAATTTGTATAGGTATTTAAGACATAAAATACGATTCTGTTAATAAACAGCGTGTTTGGATTATGCAATGTAAAATATGCTTTAACATGCGTATTTTTTAAATCAATTAGGAATGCTCTGATGTAAAATAAGTTATATAATATACGTACAATATTTTTGACTGTTGTAAAATAGATTAAATTGAATATTCTGTTGTCAAAAAGGTTATTTAATATACGTACAGTATTTTTGTCTGACTTATATCTTGACAATCGGAACCGAGGAGATCTTCTAGTAAATTGTGAGATATATCCCTACAAAAATGAGTAAATATAAATCTCAAACAATCGCTAAATACTTACAAAACACTTGTAGCGTAAAACATTCTCACTGACCTCACATTCTGAATGTGATTTCCTGACAGATATCTAAGGAAAGTAAAATACCACGTAGCAGCAGGTAACTGCTATATTAAGTTTTACATTAATGCATTAGTTTTATGTTCATTTGTGTAAACTTATCGCAATATTAACAATTGAGCATGAGCAGTTATACTCAATTGATTGAGCATAACAATTGCCGTAATATCGACAAATATTACGTTAAACCAAATTGTAAAGTATAACTGTTTCTACTAAATGCGATTTATGATTTATAATTTTTCTATGATATTAATTTCACAACATTGTAAATGATTAAAGTCGTCAGTGAAATCACAGTCATTGTTTGCTTTTAACGTGCAGTGATTAGCAACCCCGATGTCCGATGACGTGATTTACAATTGACATTACTTTGAGTAATTATACAATTTATACTGCATCGATTTACTACAAATTGCCAAAATTAGCATCTTTAAGAGAGTAACGTTGTGCTTACCGCTAGCCAAGGGTCATCGTCATTCCGGATTGCTGACTAATTATTAATAGCTGATATAAGAATTTCATGTACTTAAAGGTATTGTCATAGTGTGGCGTTAGAATCTCAAAATAGATAAGAGACGGTTATGTTTGCCTAATACATAATTGGGCTGTTCGCACTGATCCATGGTAATAAAACCAAAACTTTACTTCATCAAATTTGTTATTTTTCATTCCATCTTTTTATCATTCTCAGCTTTCATTTACTTCGAAATAATCCAAATTTGGTAACCCTTTCAGGTTACCACAATGAAGTTCGATAGTAACCATCCAGATTTGAGAATCCACGAGATTCTCGCATCTGTGAAAATAAGTGCTTTCTGTAAGAGATATGCGTCTTCCAAGTGAGGCGCCTTCAAAGTGGAATGCTTAAGGTTAGACTCACAAGAATAAGTCTCCGAATATATTGTCGTACATGTTATGATAGTAAATATTTACTTTTACTATTGCCTGGAGTTGTCCTAAGGTGAAATTGGTTCTTAACTGAGAATCGCGAAGTCCCTGACTCCTAGAAGGTCTTTACAGTCCAACATCTGGTCAAGTGGTGATATGTAATAATATCATATTTTTGCCAAGATACTGTATCGATAAATTTGAAAATGGTACAAGAATATCTACTTACAAATGTCTACAGAATATGTGTTAGTATAATATCCGTTGTGTAAATACAAGCACACAAAATTTAAAATGAGTAGATCTTTGAAAAATTTTTATTCAATTTATTAAAGAATTATTACTAACATTTCGTATTCTGGATTGTACTTGCATGTGAACCGAACATATTCCCATACTGAATTGCAATTTAGATATCTAAATGAAAAATGTAAATAAATGAACGCAATCGGTTTATATATTTTTAACTCTTATCGAAATTTTCTACATTTAAATGTTTAATTATGAATTTCTTTAAAATATTTAATTTAAATCAGGATTAGTTATAGTTGATAAACTGTAAAATGTTAAAAGTTAAATCATAAAATTGCCCATATGAATTTACACATTAATTTCTAATTTATTTTGTTCAACGAATTTATTTAGAGGCGAAAATTATAATGTGTTACGTTACATATTATAATGTGTTGCATTACATATAACAGATGATCGAGGATGATGGGACAACAACTTAGACACATGGTTCAGTATTCACCTATAATTTGCGAACTGTTTTTGGATCTATAAAATTTGGTAAACTATCTGTATCGAGTAACGTTTTCAACGTATGTTCGCGTGAAGTAATGTTAATTATTAAACTGTTCAATTTTGAGTGTAGTGGTAATTTTCACGCATTTAGAATTTAACTACAGTTTACAGATTCGGTATCAGACAAATTTAGTCGTGTTTTCGGTATGAAAATTTTTAGTCGTTTCGTTGGCGTTTGTTGATTGACAAACTTTTGCATAATGACCACGTTTATAGCAAAATGTACATTCGACATTACGATCAGGGCATTGATGTCGTGGATGTTTGTTAACCCCACAAAAATAACATTGACTTCTGTATTAGGAACGAGTTACGGCCAAAACGTTTTAATCAGATTTATCGCAATCCTTATTAGTAGAGTCGACATTGTAAGGAACGGAATTGAGTTGCAAATCTGATTGATGCTGTTTGGTGATCACTATAGCTTGGGCAGATTCTATAGTTATTACTATCTCAAATGCTTTTTGCTTATCAATTCCATCAGTCTCTAATATATTTATTCGAATTTCGTTCGAATGTCCGTCAGCGATGAATGAGCTGCATACCAATATATCACGTAGCTCGGACGCTGTAATATCTTTTAATGAGTACTGACGTGAAATATTCTCTAGATTTTCGATATAATGTGTCACGTTCTAACCGTGTAACTGTTTTTAATGTACGAAGAAGTGTTGTCTATACACGGCATTAGCTGATTTTATGAACGTATTTGCAAGTGCTTCTATGGCATAATTGAATGTACTACATGGCTCGATTTTGCCGAAAAATTGAGCTGATACGGAGATTTTTTAAACATCGAGTTTGATTTATCAATATCTAATTTAATGCAAGTACAAAATGTAAAGAATCGGTAAAGCCAGTGTCGCCGTTCTCTCTCTGAATCTGGTGAATAGCGTTAAAATTTCATATTTGAAGAAATAGTCCATATTTTATATATTTGTAAAAACATGTATAACCGAAATATAGAGGCTTTTATTCACCTTAGGTTACTTTGTTTAATAAATCAGTGGAAGTTGTATACAAGTACCGAAGGGCAAATATTATTAGGTGTGTGCCTAGTAGGTGTTGGAATTCAACACCTACTATGACTAGTTGGTGTTGTAATACACTTTGATGCATTCTTTGTACATTTATGCATATTAACTATGTTCAAAACTTCTTGTAATTAAGGACTTTTAATTTGCAATATTTGTAATTACAGCAAGTCCGATTGAATGTTTAACACGATGCATGTTTAATTCAATAATTCGTTGCGTCCTTTTCTATAGTTATTTTATAGTTGAAAAAATGGCATTATCTTGACTGCTTCCTTAAACGGGCAACGAAGTTATTGCATGTTTCATTGATGTTCTTGGTCAAATTGCTGAAACCATGTCGATATATTACAATGTAGGATTCTTTACGAAAATATCCATTAAATCTCTGAAGTATATCTCGTTCAATAATGTTTATTTGTTCTAAATCATAATCTAACAAACTATCAGCAATCAAATTGCAAATTCTCGAACAAATTTAATCTAGCATTAACACCTTCCTTCCTTTATCGTCAGCATCGTTTGCTTTTAAATGCATTTACAGTTGTCTCAAGTTTGTACCTACCTGTTATCCTATGAAAATGAAGGTATTGTTTGATGACTATGTGTCGTGTTCCATTAATAATCATATCCACTTCCGTTGTAATCAAAATTAGCGGTTGATAATAATGGACTAGGCAATAAATTGGCAATGGTACTCAGATCCCTTTGTTGCTTGTTAACCAATGCTATCGTACAGGAGCTAGAAGTTCCTGTACGTTAACTTAAATCGAACCATCACTCTAGTAGACAATTGTAACAGATATATCGAAAGCTTTCCTTAGTTTAAACAAATGTACATGTAACTGCCAATTACACAATCGTATTAGATGATATCTTATATGCGTCCAATATAACTGTACATGCATCCATTAAAATCATCGTTGAACTACAGAGTTAAATGTCCGCTTATATCTTAGCCTCATGTTGTTAAGATTTTGCGTAGTTTATTAGATCAAAGAGCTGAGTTATTATTATATACTGCCAGAGCTTTCGCCGCGTTACGGCTTCCTCAGTGGCTCATTGTAAGTAGTTAGTAATCAAGATTTTTTACTAACTTTCATTGTAAGTAGTTAGTAATCAAGAATTCTTTAACAAAAAAATTCTTTATTACTAACTACTTACAATGAGCCACTGAGGAAGTCGTAATTCGGCGAAAGCTCTGGCAGTATATAATAATAACTCAGCTCTTTGATCTAATAAACTATGTAAAATCATCGTTGAACTATTGCAAAACTATTCACGGATCGGTTTGATGTATAAGCGTAAGTGCTAAGCAGAAATGCAACAGCCAATTCATTACAAAAATATTATAATCCTCTAAAAATTAACTGAATGTTTTAAATCATTTAAAGAGATTTTTGATGATACAAAAATAGCATAGATAATCTTATTCTGAAGACCAGTGGATTTTAGATAAATTTACGGTTATTTAAATGTAATTAAATGAAAATAATATAATCTTAAAGAATAAAAATAATATTTATAATTTGTTTGAATAAATTTAAAAATGTTAATATCTTAATCTTTTCAAAAATTCGGATATTTAGTTAGTAAAGACTTTTTATAACTCAGAACATTTATGAATTGACTAATTAGACTAAACCACGGAGGAGAATAAATATTAATGATCATCTGAAAGATTTGCTGGTGAATGTTTTAATGATGATAGCAGCAGCCATCAAACCATATGATATAAATCTTTCATTGTTGTTTGGTACAGATCATTTTTCTACTTAACAGCTGTCAAAATCAAGGATGAAAATAATATTTATAATTTGTTTGAATAAATTTAAAAATGTTAATATCTTAATCTTTTCAAAAATTCGGATATTTAGTTAGTAAAGACTTTTTATAACTCAGAACATTTATTAACTGACTGATTAGACTAAACCACGGAGGAGAATAGATATTAATAATCATCATAATGATTTGCTGATGTATGTCTTAATGATAATAGCAGTAGCAATCAAACTATATTGTATAAATCTTAATTAGTTGTTCTGTAAAAATTCATTTTTGCTACCTAACATCTAACAAAATTAAAATATTTATAATTTATTTCATTAATGTATTATTTCGTTGTTAATAAAATCTAATTTTTTTACACGATTATCCAGATCGTGTAGAAAAATTCGGATCTTTTGAATTATAACACAAAGAAGAAAATATGAAATAATAAAATTTAAATATATTTTCAAATTTAAATATATTTAAATTCAAATATATTTTGAATAGCTTTTGATTTGAGATAAATTTACGATTATTTAAATCTAATCAAATGAAACTTACATTTTGCAAAGATTCGCAACAGTTTCGGGAAGACTACCACTTGATATGTTAGTTTCACTGATATCACTAAATTTGAAAAAAATAATTGAAAAATTAAATAATATTTAGCCAATTTAACATTTTAAATTAAAATGTTTAACTTTTAAACAAAATACATTTACCAGTTTGTTAACTACCTGGACAGTTGTCACATAAGTATACTTTGTATATATTTCTATTCGATGGAACAATACACTATTTCGGCTGTATAAAGTAAGATGCAGATAATTTGGAGCGATATGGTTCGGTTCTTTAATGGCGCATCTTTTCAAGAATGGTCGGAATGGATTAAGAAATTGTTATAATCGCTACAGGAGTTAAGCACGTTGCTAGAACGTTGCTTGAGGAATTCATCTATGGATTGCTTGCTACTTGAAGAATGCATTTATGTATAGGGAGTAGAGCTCAAAAAATGACGTATATGATATCGTACGAAATTGACTGTACGTATTAGTTGCCATCGTCAATGGCCTTTCTTGTGATTTAGAGTGCAAGTAGAAGCTGCTACTTCCTCAATATACACTTCCTTAAGAGAGGTATTTGATTTTTCTAGATAGTTGCGAAATTCACGAGGAAACATAAAGACTGGAATAATTAACAGTTCGATGAAACTGAGTGTGCTGATAATTTCGCGACGATAGCTCGCTATTCAAGGCGATAATGTCCGACATCACTAATAATCATCAAAATAACTTTCGACAATCTATTAGTCGCTTAAAAGATTTCCACTGTTGCTATGTGTGTGGATAATTGGTAATTTACAACGAAATTGTGCAAAAACGATTTTGGAGAAGTGAAGTAATTTGCACAAGTGCCTTATCATGTCAAAAGGCGCTTAATCCTCAAATATATGAAAAATAATGGTACCCCGGTGCCGTTATGTTAGATAGTAAATGTAGTTGAGCAATCGTTTCAGAAAATGTAATAAATTACGTTGACGAAAACAAGAGCAGGTACCTGTAATGTTAATGAATTGAAGTATGGTAGAGTGTCAAGTGAAAATGTGTCTTAATGAAGTTGGTTCAAGCATCGTTATCTGGAGTGTTTTGACATCGGATTTGTTGTCTGGGCATATTGCGCTGGACGGCATGGATTTTATAAAAGGTTAAGGTTGTATATAATGTTAAGGGTGATAAAATCGTGGTTTGTATCACAGGAAACAATTCCTATATCATTGACGGTATCTACATTTTTAGAAATAACGATCGACAGACAGTTATTTTGCAGATACGATCATTCATGATAGAGATTATACAGTGTCTATCGGAAATGGTACGTGGGTTACAGGTTAAGTGTCAAAAATAATTACGAGCATTTGATAAATTATATAACGAGCTACGGGATGGACAAAACACCACAAATCAAAATTAATGATACTCTACAAAAATGGGAACAAAATAAGTGCCTAGATATATGTTGTATACTGATAGCGTATCAATAAGTAAAATTAAAATCCTATCAGTTTTAAATTTCCGATGTTTTAATTTATTTGTATCGGTTCATACAGTTGAGAATTCAGTGTCAACTGAAATCTTAGCTGTGAGAGTAGAATAAAATGAGAAAAAATCACAGCGTCCACTTTATTCGAGACTGGCGATATTCCTTATAAAATTGTCGCTCTTTTGAATCGCTGGTGTATTTATTAATATTATATTCAATTGTCATATTATTTTATAATATAATTAATATATGATTAATATAATTACTATATTATATAAATATACTGCAAATTTTCTAAAAACTAAACGCTAAATTGTATGTATAAATTTGGCAAATAACGTTCGTCTTTAAAAACTTGTCGAAATCGATCAAGGAAATTATTAAATTTGTATGAAAAATAAGTTGTCTAAGTAGAAAACTACATAAATCATTAGCAATTATTATAGAAAATTATTTCCAGATTTTATGTAGTTGTTTAGATTTAATATTTAATTTCATTTAACGCAATGTTTAATTGAAAAATTATATTTCTTGTTAATTAAAAGATATATCTAGAAAACAAGTCACTATTATGTCATGTAATAATCTTATAAATATACGATTATAAATGAATCATGCACGGGGTGAGTTAAGAAAATAAACACTTAAAAACGAAATAATTTTGAAATTTAACACCATTTCGATCGGTGAATACAAGCAATCTGGAAATATGTCATCCCATTAAATATATCTTAGTTATACTAAGATATATTTAGATATATAGAGAGCATTTACTGTGTGAAATATACTGTGTGAAATCTGGTAATCCTGGATTCGTAGCCTAACAGTCAAGAGCGCAAACCAAGTACGGAGAGCGACGGCTCAAATCTCGGATTAGTTAAATTTCAAAAGGCGAAGAGTTGGTAGTCAGCCTTCTGACGAGCCCGGGGCCACCAACATGTAGCAAAAAGCGGGCGAAACGAAAACGGCTGTGGCAATGGTGCTGTTAGTAGTCAGGGTGTATGGAATTGGATATCATGAAGGAAGGATTCTGTAGCTGGTTTTCAATGCGAAAGTCACCTCGTGTGACCTAGCAACTATTCAATATATATACTGTTCAAAGGAGAAATAGAACGACCAGGAAAGAACAAATTGATTTTTATAAGACGTTTCGGCCGAAGCCTTCTTCAATTGTAATTTGCTAGAACACTTATAAATTTTCTGGATTTATAAGTGTTCTAGCAAATTACAATTGAAGAAGGCTTCGGCTGAAACATCTTATAAAAATCAATTTGTTCTTTCCTGGTCGTTCTATTTCTCCTTTGAACAGTAAATGGCTGAATCACGCGAAAATGATCTCAGGAGACGGTTTTCTCAAACTTCCCACTTTATATATATAATATTATATATATAATATTATCATCAAATCGAACTCGAGAGCCCATTGAGGCTGCTTTCAAATAAATCGTTAAATTAAGAATTGAGTAACAACAGCGATATTTCTTTTATAGCACAATACAAGGGGCTAAGCTTTCGGCGTAAAAGCCTTCTTCAGAGTTGTAAGTAGTTAGTAATCAAGACAATGTTTTAACCAGTAATTATAATTAAAAAATTAGTATAATTGAAAAATTATATAAAATCATTACACAGTGTAATGTCTTGTAATCGCCTTGTATTAATTAAATCGATTAAATTAGTTAAATATAAGTATTAATTGTAACTATTAATTTTAGATTCAATATAATCTATTTATAAATGAATATATTGCGGTAAAAATTAAATCAACTAAAACAAAACTTAAAATTAAATATTCGAAATGGAATACATTTTTGAATAAAGTGTGCAACACAAAATATATTACTTGTAGTGACAAACCTTGTAGCGAAAATTGTAAAGAGGAGTGTATTTTTCAGTATGAACAAAATAATGACTTTGATTATTCTGTAAACATATAACCAGTCAACCAATATAATCTAGTCATTTGAATTTCAATCATATAAATAATTACCAAGTTCAATTAATTAAATATATTTTTTTAAACTTTCATATCGTCATATAGCGATTATTATTAAAAGATGGTTCGACAATTACATCCTATTTTGATTTTTAAATTAATCTTGCAAACTTTAATCATTTAACTTTCAAGGTAAATCTTTTCGTCAGTAACTTTTAATACTTACATTACAGTTAGGCATGTAAGACTGTCGAATATGTTTTGCTCAAAAGTTAAATCTCGATTATTCGCAAGATTTCTGTTTGACATACGGAACGAATTAAATTCTTTGAATTCAAAATAACACTTACAATGTAGATAACATTCTTGCATTTCCATACAACAAAGATCCACTGAAATAGACGTTACGAATTTGATTAAAAGAGCAGTTGCTGTTCGAAAGAAATAGTTACCAGTAAAAGTTAAAGATTATATAGAACACTTACAGGACACGAAGTGATGGGGTTAGCACCCATTGTATTGTAAGCAGAGTTAATTTATTATTTGAAAGATCCCTTTAGAAAATTGGGACAAGTATTTAAACATTTTGAGGAAACATTAAATAATATCTAAGTAATATGTAAGCAATATTATCTAAGCAATAATATCTATATTTTTAAATCTTGTATTAAATATACTTACAGAACTTCTAGTATTGATTTAGACAATATTATTGAGGTAGTTTCATTCACATGCTTAAGATATTCAATGTCATTGAAAGACAGGTTCCTAACAATTATATATGTGCAATGTAAACACTTGCTATATAACTTACAAAATTTGCAATTTATAATTTAAAAGAATGTCGTACAGTTTGCTAAACTCCGTAATTCTATTAAAAGACATGTCCCTAAAAATTCAAAAATAAATTATTCAAAATTATTCTGTTTCTGTTGGACATACAGCTTCGATAAACTTTTACAGCACGACATTCTATCAATTGCGTTATCAATTCCAGATATATTAATCAATGATCTAAAAGCATACATACTTTTGATTCGAAACAGTTACTATATATTTTCATACAATTCTCTGAGGTTATACAGTTGGCAAATATCAGATTTCGTTTTGCTCAGGTTTGAATTATAAAGATTCCTAAATTTTCAAAATAATATACAATCGAGTTGAAATTCTGACATAAATAAAAACGTTAATATAATCCACCTATTATTTATTGCTAATTTTCACTTTATAAAAATACCTGTCTAATAAAATATATGTTAAACGATGTAATAAAATATTATACTTTCTAATTATATTCATAATTTTTATATCTAATATTTTTGAATTATCAATCGATAATTGTTTAAATAAATGAAATACTAAAACAATATTAATAATGGCAAAGGAATGGTTAATTGAATTGAAATTATAATTCTAGTTTATAATTATGTACGTTAATTTGATCAATGCTTCAATATATTTCGCCTGATTATCGTTGTATACAACATAAATCTGTCTATATAAATGTGTTATTTTTATTATTGAATAATCTTCAAAATCAGCGTTATAATAAAAGCAGATGTAATATATATATTCAAGAATTTTTTCATATTTCACAGTGTACATCTGAATTGAAGTTTTAAAAGTTTTTTACTCATAATGAATAAAATAAAATATTGTTAAATAAAATAAAACAATCAACAAACAAATTAAATAGTAAATATGTATTTACTATTCACATCACGTCTTGGAAAATTCTATAACTTCAAAATCGTGTATTATAGAAAATTATATACTTACAATCTTTTCACATTATAGCGGGTAATTGTAAGAATAAACATATGATCCGCAGTCCTATCGTCCATAATTTCACTTCATTGTAAAATATAGACAATAAATTATTTAAACTGAAAAAAAACAAGCAACTAAATGTAAAAATATGGATTGTAATTCATATAAAAAGTAAATTATAAAATAATTAAATGATATTTAACAATAGATCCAAACTAATTATAATCTATTTAAATTTATTTAAATTGATGGAACGCTAGTAATCTTTTTAGAAATTTAAAAATATTTATCGAGACAATTATAATGTAATATATTTGTTCTTGAAAATTATATTTATAAAGCTAATTTATTGATAAAATTATTGATTTAACAATCAATATTTTTTTGTATTTTTATTTCCATTTTTTTACTTTTTCAAAATCTAAAAAATTGTAAGCCAATAAAGCTGCTTTATTACATAATAAAATATTTTGATAGATTAATATAATTATTATATTAATATTATATAATATTCCGTTAATAATCAATTATTCAATCAAAATCCTAATTATAATTTATTTAGATTTACTAAAATTAGTGGAAATTTAGTCGATAAATTTCTAAAAATAATATTACAAATGATAAATTTCATGAATCTAATTTAAATTAAAATTCATAAATTCATAAAGCTAATTTAAAAAGATAAATTATTTCTAATAATTGATTGCAAATAATTTAAATGAATATATATCTAAATATCTAAAAACCAAATTATAATTTTAAAATATTTCAACAAAATATCTTTGTATATCAAAACACTGATGATACACGTCGTGTTTGTCAACGTTTTGGAAGTTCTATGTATTGCGGGTTTCACAAAACATAAACCATCTACAACAAATGATGAGGTATGTTATTACAAAATAGATAATATATGATAACTAAATTTGAAGTTTTTCCATGTGGTTTGATTCAAAGCCATTTACAACAGTAAACTATTTTATTTCAAATTCAATATATTTGAAAAATATTATAAGATGTATTAGTATAAACACTAAACAATTGAAAAGCAAACGCTGTATTCAAAATGAATAAAAAAATTAATTTTTTATTTATTAATTTAATTAATAAATTAATGAAATAAATCTTAGGATTTATCAAACAAAAACATACTCACATATACTCAACGCAAGGAAAAATGTGTTTTGTTAGAAGTTCAGTCATTCGCATATTCCGGTCAATTTTCCTGTCAATTTTCCTGTCAAATGTAATTATCAGAAAACAAGGTTTAGATTAAGGATTAACAAAGTGGGAATCAAGAATCTACTTGTATGAATTTAATCGTTTAGTTAGTAATAAATTAAATCAAACATAATTTATATTTTATCACATTATTTAAAATTTAAAACAATGTTAAAATGAAACTTTTATTTTGTAGTAATCACATTAATATAAACAGTATTTACAAATTAGTTAATACTAAATTTATTATTTGTTCTTGCTTTTGATTTGTCTCGAAAAAGATGACAATATTAATGTTCATATAATTTAGCAAGTTATTTCAAAATTAAGAATAGATCAAAATCAGTTTGAATATTTAATTTATTTTCTAGTTACCTTTTATAATTCGTTATTGAAAAACACAAGGATCAATAATCAACAAATATCAACAAATATAATTAAGGTAGAAGTAATCAATTTTATCTAATTGCTCTATTAATATTTAATATAAATAGTTCATGGGTAATAGCTGGCGAAAAACATTTGAGAATGCGACTAGCAAGCATTACGTCTCAGTTAGCACACGTTTAATTGAAAACATAAATTGAACATTAATATGTACACGTCATCTCTACAATCAGATAGAATCGATATCGGAGTAACAACAAGCTCATGATTTTTAATGTTATTTTTAATAGTTATTTTTAACAATTATTTGTAAATGTAATCAATTTACAATTGCCATCACATCATTCACATTGTTTGAACAAAGTTGAATACCGATTTTTTTACATCAATAACCTGTTCTAATACCTGCGCTGAATGTTTTATATGAAGTGCTACGATCACTTGTTTTACAATTCACTCAAAATATGTCTTAAGCTGATATCGATAAAAGTTTCGAGGGGTCACTGCTTTTATTTTACTTAATGAAATATATGGAAATTTTAATTTAATCCCATTTAAATATGATCCCAATTAGCAGACTTACAAGTATTTAAATTCATTCTGATTCGAATACATTGTCGGACATGTGTAGCCGTAGGGATTGCTAATTTACAAAAGATGATGTAGTACAATTATGCCATAAATGTTGCAAACTATCAAATAAAATAACGTGTTTGGTTTAAATTTAATAAAAAGATTTTAAAATTTAAGCTAAAAAATCGAATTAAATTAGTTCTAAGAAAAATATTTACAAAAAACATTATTACAATTATGCAACAAATGTTGCAAACTATCAAATAAAATTGCGTATTTGGTTAAAACTGGAATAAAGAGATTTTATAATTTACGGTAAAAATATCGAATTAAAATATTTAAATATTTAATTCTTTCTAAACCTATAATTCTTATTCTGATACAACGTCTGTTTTTTATTAATCAATTTATAAAAATAACGTTTATTTTAAATTTCAATTTTTTATTTTAACTTGATTTAAATTATAAGAAATCTAAAAACAATCATTAATTTTATTATTTAATTATTAAATTTTGATTTAGCATTAGCATGTTTTGTTTATTTTATAATTATATTAAATACGTAGACTCAGTTAGCTGATATGATTAATTGATATTTAAACCTTTAAAAGACCTTGCTAGTTTATTAATATCTCTTCATGGAATTTCGAAGACGACTATAAAGTTTTTGTGCCTTCGGATTCTTAAAAATGTCTGATATCGGGATCATAACTCTACAGTTAAACAGTACCATATAAGTCCAACCATTCAACAGTACAGTGGAAAAAAATCTCAACATTAAAGTTCGCAATATTTTTAAATTCGCTTTTGGTTTGCTTTGACTGATTCATTTATGAAGAATAGACACGAAACATTTTCACTTTGAGTAAAGTTGGCAAATATCGTGATTTCAAAGTAATTAATTTCAAATATGAGATTAACTATAATAGATTTAATGGATTAGGCACGTTTTATATTTATTGAATGAACTAAAAGTTCTGAACTAAGCGTGTTTGGAATGCTTCGTCAATCAGGTAATGCCTTTGCAAATGAAACTTTTCGAGATATTTTCACAAAATCATTTACAGATTTTAAAATTTTTGCAATATTGTCAATTTAAATTGCAGTATTTACAAAAAACAAATCATTTTAATAATTCAGCTTCTTGTATTTCCTAAGATGTGCTAATTCCGTATTTTTAATTCAAAATTAAATCAAATTTTAATTATATTTGCATAGATAATTTGCGGCATTGTTGGCGATGTTTATCACCCAACATATCTACCTAAAATTAATTCTAACATCCATTCCACTTAAAGTCGGTGACTTTAACATTCGTCTTGATCGCCCGGCTGACTCTGACTATATCACTCTAACTAATCTTTTTTCTGTATAAAACTAAAGATTACTTTCAACAAGTCACACTCATATTCTCGGCTAAGCCCTTGACATCATTGATGTTCCCAACTGCTTCAATGTATATACATATTTGTCAATTTCCGATCCGTGTTTTCCGATCATTTCCTTGTCACTCTCGCTTATCACAATTCTCCTTTAATTAAAGCATTAGCTAATCCAACTCGACCATGGAAACATCTTGATACACTTATTCTCCGAGAAGCCTTACTCAATTATTCATACTTTACACTTCCACTTAACCATATTTCTCTCAATGATCTCTGCATTTTGTTTCATTCTGAACTTACGACTATCTTAAATCATCTTCTGCCTAAACAATCACGTTGCTTTCAGCGCTTGCACTATTTCCACGGTTTGATCCAACTGTAGTCTTATAAACGGCGACTTCATTACTCTTTTCGTGTGTTGCATCGCTTTCTTATACTTTCTCCCAACTCACTTATTTCAAAAATCGGTACTTCTTACCTTTCTCTGCCGTTCCAATCTCATCCATATGCTAAAGTATATATCATTCATTGTACTAAACGTACTCTCTTTAGGCGAAATCAGCTTGAGTCATTTCCAACTCTAAATATCATTGGAAAATCTAAAACTCAATTCTTTCAAGATCATCTACCCTTTTTAACAAATATCCTGATTAATTGTCTTGTTATCTACAATATAAGCTATCTAATTTACTTTCTCTTCTACCAATATGCCCCTTGTATCCTCTCTTCTCTTTAAAAACTTCCCTAACAGAGCTTTTCCGCCTTCTTCCCGTTTCATCTGATTAAGGTTCTTTAGTTTTTCTGACATTACCTAATAAAACGTCTACTTCTGACCCAATTCCTACACACTTGCTTAAAAATATCTGCCATATATCTCACCCTTCCCTAATCACATTGTTCAACTCGTCCATCCGTAGCCGTACATTTCCTTCTAACTGGAAATATGCCACTGTTCGCCTTATTCTCAAAAAGCAATCACTCGACCCACACTACAATCTTCGTACAGTCCTATATCACTTTTTCTAACCCTCTCCAAAGCCGATGTTTCAAACACCGGCTTTGCAAGGTTATTAATTAAGTTCGAGGTTTTTCCTCCAACTTAATTCCTTCCTTCAAAGCCGGTTTTCTCTCTAATCACTCAACTGAAATTGCATGTCTTAAAGTTTATAACGACTTATTCATCTCGCGTGATCAAAAATTATGTGGTGTCATAGTTTCTTTTGATCTCTTATCTGCTTTTGACATCGTCGATCACTCGATTCTTCTCCATTGCCTTCCATGAATATGGCTTCTCTTTACCCACTATAGCTTTGTTTACCTCATGTATATCAAACCGTACATTTCGCGTATGTTCTAATTCTTCTCTTTTTAATGATTCTACCATCCGTCCAATGTATTACAGGGCTCCGTAATAGGCCATTTGCTAATATTTCTTCTTTAATGTGAATTGCCTTCGATTTATCATATATCATATGTTATCATCTATGCTCATATTCATTATAATCTATTCTCATTCACCCGATTGTCGTATTCGTAATCTTAGTGTTTCTGATTCCAACAGTTTTGCCTCAATTTTCAATCATCTTTCTTCTTATCGTCCTACTCCGAATCCTAATAAATCCAAAATTATGCGGATCATCCTACTTCAACGCCTAGGCTTAGATCCTCCTTCCCATCATTAGCATCTACAAATTTTTCTATCGCTGATAATCCCGTTTTCCTAAGCTTCCATTTCAAAAACCGAATTTTGCTTAAACCTCTAGTTCGGGATAAAGTACGCTCATTTACCTTGATTCTTTGTTTGTGGACTTGTAAGAGTGCAGTGGCACGCATTTGTCGCGTAACATAAATATATTATATTATATAATAAAACATATTTATAATACATTAAAAATTATTCAGTCATTAAGATTCTTCAAATAAATGCATTTGTTATTTAAAAACAATGTAAGGGAGACGGCTACAAGCCATATTTGTCAAAATTATCTAATAATGCATTTAGAATTTATTTTATAGAATAAGTATAAAATTAGAAAAGTCTAACCCAATGCTTTGTTTGCGAGCAACGCGCTCAATATGCTTTCCAAGAATACACATTGAATGCAGACACCTTAATGTAATACGAAGTTTACGTACAGCTGATATATACATCATGGCATAGATGCATAGACGATAATAATTAAACGCTTTTAAAATAAAATTTGAAATTCTCTAGAAATATGACGATAATGTAGATAATTTATTAGCCACGAAGTTTTCCGGTCTGGACAATACAAATAAGAACAAAATATAAAAGTGTTCGCAACAATACAGTATTGCTAGAGTAAACGCGTTGTCAATAGACGGGTGTATTAGAAATATCAAAATTTTTAATTTATTGGCTAGAACGACAGCATGTTTCATCATAAATTTATAATAAGAAATATTTTTAGGATAAGAGAAACTTTAGTTTCTATAGTATATTCTATATTCTATATAGAATATATTAGAATATTCTATAGTATCCTATTCTATATATAAAGTATATGAAATATCTTTAGTATATATACTAAAGTATATTTATTCTAATTTTATAAATTTACTAATTTTAGTAAATACTAAAGTATATTTCATATACTTTAGTATATGGATTTCTCATTCATGTGTAAATGTAGGTCAGGGTTAGCAGCATATGAGACCCACCCAGGCTAATTAGTAGCATCCTGTTGTATCAAAAAAGGAGCAATACCTGTGAGAATATTCTAGTACCACAATCAAAAAAATTCAAGCTCACTGATACAATCAAGTTAAATAAAAACATTCATTGCACGTGGCAGCATGAAAAACAATGAACAGGTTAGCGGATCTCACACATTGGAAAGGTTTCTAATAGATCGTTAGAATACGATCCTCTACTGAAAGTAATATACAGAAATGTAAATCTACATTACTGGAGCAGCCATCCTAGTAGATGTAATGTTGAATAGCGATACAAATGTCCTGAGTTCACATTCAATAAACATCAGTGTTAGAGTAAGCAGATAATATAATCATTTCGAAGGCAGGACACGTCGAAAAGATTCTCCCTGGTTCGATTCCGAGTTACGTTCAACATTGAGGACTCGTAATTTGATCTTAAATCGCTACAAAGTTAGGGAGTGTAGTTATGATGTTTTTAAGCAGGTAAGAAATTTATTCAATTCATTGAAGATGAAGAAGCGGTGTGCATTTGAGAATGCTTTAGCTAACCAGTGTAAATACGATTCAAATGCCCTTTTTCAGTACATATCAAGTAGGGGAGCTGTTGATTCTTCAACTTGTCACTACTTCTATGACATTGCCGCAAATGACCTAGCTGAAGAGTTTGCGGCACACTATTGCACTTCAGAAGAGCCCGCAAATGAACATGGAACTTTTTGTATTGAATCTAGTGTGCTGAACACTTACTCTGACACGTGTCCTTAGTTGGACCTTGACAATTTGTTAACGCCAGCTTAAGTCTATTCCGAATAGCGCCGTCTTAAAGCAAATAATTCAAGAGGTTGTGACTTATTACCTTCTGTTTATCTGCGCAGATTAGCAGGCAAAGTTTACGTTCCTCTCTGTGCAATTTTTCGCCAGTCAATCTTAGAAAGATCTCTTCCTAATGTGCGGAGGCAGTCAATTGTTCTTCCTTACTTCAAGAAGGGATATCGCTATACCGTCAAAAATTATAGACATGTAACCATTACTTGCATATGCTGTAGAGTGTTGGAGAGGTTTGTGCATCGCTACATGGTTGAGTTTTTTCATGTAGGAAACATTTTAGTCCAGAATCAGCATGGATTTCGAGAGGGTTATTCAACTGTTTCAAATTTGCTTGGTGATCAATTTGATTGGACAGAGAATAAGGCACAGTCTACTGATACAGACATTATATTCTTGACTTTTCAAAAGCTTTTGATAGAGTAGATCATGGTCTACTTCTTCAGAAACTTGTCAATACTGGACTCGCAAACATACTTGTTGATTGGATTAGAGAATTTCTTGGTGATCTTTGCTTTCGAGTACTTGTCGATCGGTCATTATCTGTGTCTAGAAAATGTAATCTTGGAGTACATCAAGGTCTAGTATTAGGTCCGCTTTTATTCAACATTTATGTTAACTATTTGCTTGGGTGCATTCGTTCTCGGTCATGTTTGTATGTAGATGATTTAAAAATATGGCGGACCATTTATTCATGTAAGGATGTTGATAATTTGTAAATTGACATAGATAATGTGGAGTTGTGAGCGGCGTATTACAAGCTAGTGATAAATGTTTCGAAATGCAAACACTTGCGTATTATTAGTAATGATTGCAAGCAACTAACATCTGTTTATTACAAATATAAGGGTTGTCTTGTTGAAAGTGTCGATGGTTACAAAGATTTAGGAGTATGGGATACCTCTAATTTAGCAACCAAAAAGCACACTGAGTAAGCTTGTGCCAACTAAATAAAATGATAGGTATGAATCGACGCGCGTTTGTTAGTGTGGATCCGACTGTTCTTCAGCCTCTGTGTAGACTGAGGCTGAAGTAGACATCATTGAGTAGACTTTATATGCAGCTCCGGTTGCATACCCACGTACTGTGCATGAGCATAAGAAATCAGAGAGGATACTTCGCAAGGCAACAAAACTAGCACCAACGTTCGCGTCGCTGCCTTATAAAGATAGACTGAGATCACTATGACTTGAGACCGTCACATGGACCCGTCGGTGCATGGATATGTGCTTGGTTTGGCATTTATTCCAACGTCCCTATCATCCTATTTGGAGAAAGTTTCAAAGAATCATGTTTAAAGATCCATATTTGTTGTTCCAAATATCATTATTTCAGAGAATAAACATTTTTCATAAGACGGTTATCATCATTTGATAGATAACAGAAATCAATAACCACCAGGTCTGATTCATGTCAATCAAGTAATCTAACACACGATTAAGTATTGCTATTTTTGATGTCTCCGAGAAACCAAAGGATGCCGACTAGGCCACATAAATAGCAATGTTGACTAGTCGGTCGACATTTCTACTATGTCGGTAGGTATTTGTAAGTTTCAAATTAAGAATATATTTACAATTTCAACAAAAAACGATTTTAAATTTAAAAAGAAGGACGCACTGAAATTTCTTAATATCGACATTGTCATCTGATAAAAAAATACAATTTTACGATTCATATAAAATGACAGATTAAGGATAATTATATAATTAGATGATTATATAATGGCAAATGTAATTAAATGTAATTAGAAATGTTATTAGAAATGTAATTTACAAATCAATGGACAAATATAGTAAGACAAGTGAACTATGTTTTCATACGACGCTTACAGATGGAAAGAGCTGTACCCTGAGATGGTTTCTAATATACATGCGCGTTTCCCCCTGAATCTCCTCGCTTATGCATTGAAGTAAAATGGTCTTTGCTCGCAGGTCATTGAAGATAATGTTTAATCGCTTTTCGGCCGAAAAATTCGCTTTCTGACAGACAAATAGTTTAAAGAATGAAATTTTCTCATAAGATGGAAATCATCCTTTGATAGGTAACGGTTAGAATAATTTTATCACTTATTATCTGATAATGTCGGCATAAAAGGGCTCGACATGAAAATAGTGTTGATATTTTATATACATTAACGTCTAATTGAAAATATTCAGTTGATTTTCAATATTCCTATCGTGATTGAAATATTGAAATGAATTTTGTTATCGAATAAATTGTCGTTTCTTTGGTTATATTCAACTAATAATTACAATTAATAGAAACAAATGGATATTTTCAAAAATGTTGTTTGTTGTTGCGAAAGACGTTTATTGTCAGGGCGAACTTTGTTTGTAATAATATAATATTATTACAATGATAACATTATATAATTATATAAAAAGTTGGATTTATGGATTACTTTACCTAGCCACTCTGGTTAATATTTTATATACATTAAGATCTAATTGAAAATATCAATTTGTTTCTTTTAATTGTAATTATTTATAGAATGGAACCAGAGAAACGACAATTTATTTGAAAAAAATATTCAGTTTTATATTTCAACAGATGCTGCTATCATCATTGAAACTATGAATACTTTACAATGATGATAGCAGCAGCTTTTGAAATATTGAATTTATCCTTTTTTCGAAAAAATTGTCAAAAATTAGTATCACATTTCAATAGCTGGTGCTATCATCAGGAACTACTAGTAGTGCCTGCTGATGACAGTAACATCTATTGAAATATTGAATTTAATTTTTTCGAATAAATTGTCGTTTTTAATAATGGTGATATCATCGGGAACTACTACTGTCAACCCTTTGATTATAAGATACCATCCTATATTTGAATATAAAACACTACCTTCTTATATATGAATATTAAACAGTGTCTTATAATCAAGGGAATTTAAAATTTTTCATTTTTACCCTTCATGTCTGAAAAAAACTTTTGTAGAAGAAAAGTTATACACTTAGATTCAAATTGGAGACTACGAGTCACGAAATACTGACGATCATAAACAAATCAAAACTGAGATTGTCGAAAAAATACGGAATCTCCTATATGTTACATAGTTGGCTCGAGAAAAAGAGAGAATACAATGCAATTTTGTTTAACTCAAACAAATCTATTGCTTCGACCAGAAGAGTTGGTCGTGGAAGAAGAGTCAGTGGTGGGACCCTATGAAGAACAAGACGCTAAACTTATATATTGTGTCTACTGTATGAATAACAAGGGACTTGTTGTGAAAGATAAATATCTTCAACTTAAAACAACAAACAACGCCAAAGAGTTGCGTTTAGAAAGCTTTCATTGTTCAAACGGATATTTGCAAAATTTCAAAGGAAGATTTGGTTTCAAGGGTTCAAACGTCTGATAGAAAATTACTTGATGATGCTAAGGCTTTAACAAAAGAGCTTATTGAATCAACAAGGGCGATTATAAAAAATATTACATAAAAGATCAAATACCAAAATATTTTAGGCAGGGAATAAATCGAACTTTAACATTAAAGGGATTAACAAATGTTATACAATTAAAAGCAAACATCTCGCGTGCAAGATTTGCATATACACCTGTTATTTCAGCTGATGGTAATTCTATTGCTGGCCATTGTTTATTTTCAAATTTAGAGAAGAAACCAAAATATGTCAATCAAAATGTATAAAGGAATAAATTTTCAAAATATAAATACATACGATTTTAGTACGCTTTATACAAATCTAGATGTAGCAGATATTAAAGAAGCGTTAGTAAAATTAATTAATCTTGTATTCGGAAAAAGATATACATATATATGTTATAATAATTATAACGCCTATCTAACAAAAATTAAACCATCAAATAAATATAAATATATGGATAAAATTGAATTAATAGAATCCTTAAATATTTTGATAAATCAAAATTATTTAAAAGTAGGGACATCTATATTTAGACAAGTAAAAGGTGTTCCAATGGGTGGTAATAGTAGCCCAATTATAGCTGACTTGTTTTTAAGCTTTATAGAATATGAATTTGTTCATAACTGTGTAAAAACTAAATCTAAACAATATAAATATATGAAATATATGTTTCGATACATTGATGATATATGTGTATTTAATTCTAATAATTTTTATTCAATTAGTGAACAAATTTATTCAGAAAGCCTTATTCTTAACAAAACCAATATTAATGATAAAGAAGGTGTATATCTAGATATGAACATTAAATTAACATTAACTAAAACTACTATTAATTTATATCGTAAAGATGACATATTTAAATTTACAAGAAACATATTTTTGTATGAGCATTCATGCATACCATATAATATAAAATATAATACATTAAATAATGAAATTTTAAGAATTGCAACAATATGTAATGATATTGGCTTTCTTCAAAATCATTTAAATAATTTAATAGATACATATTTTAAACTAGGTTACTATAAAAATAACATCAAGCAGAAAATAGTAAAATATATAAATCAACACAATAATATAAAGAATAAATTTAAACTCTTAAGTGGCAAATTTTTATGGATGGATAATAAATAATATACTTTGTATTAGAATAAGATACTAGATAGTTATTTCAGAGGAAATACATCATTAGCATGTATTTGGCCCCGCTGCTATGTTGGGTAGAGGAGTTAGGGGCCGAAACCTGATAGCATAGCAATTCCTCCTGATGACCTCTAATTCTTATTCTGATACAACGTCTGTTATTTATTAGTCAATTAATAAAAATGACGTTTATTTTAAATTTCAATTTTTTATTTTAACTTGATTTAAATTATAAAAATCTAAAAACAATTATTAATTTTATTATTTAATTATTAAATTTTGATTTAGCATTATTATGTTTTGTTTATTTTATAATTATATTAAATACGTAGACTCAGTTAGCTGATTTGATTTGTAGAAGTTAATAAAACAGGAATGTGGAGCGAGGATATAGCTTCATCCTTTTTGGAAAATTTCATTCTAATATTGCGAATCTTGCCTGAAACTAGATTCGCAAGAGATACGGTTTTAGTTATAATGGATTCCTTTAGTGCTCATTTAAAGTTGGCAAATAGATATATTAAACGCAATGTTTTTATTTTTTATATTACAAGGTATAATTCCTCTTTTGCAGATGCTAGATGTTTCGGTCAACATACCATTTCAGCAATTTTACGAAGATAGGTTAACTAAATGGATGAGAATAACAATGAAAGGTGAAAATAACCAAACCAAATCAGGGAATCTAACAAAAACCATCATATAACATGGTAACTAATATCTGTTACGATTTTTCTAAATCAGTTGATCGAGATATGATGAAAACGTTTTAAAATATGTGGTATTTCAAAAGAAGAATTGAATGTTTTTGATTTACATTCTCCGCTAAAATATCTTTTAATGGAGGAAATCGTAAATTCTGATAATTTATTATTTAGTAAAGATGAAAACTTAGTTGATCAAATAGAATATAAAGATTTGGAAAATGATTCTTTTTTTGGAGAGGGCGGAAATAGCTTGTTAAGGTTATTTCATATATATTATATGATCAAGTAAACCATCATCTTAACATCCGCGATAGAATAATAAACAATATTCAGAGTGATGTAGATTCAAAAAATTTATTTGACAAGACCTATTTGAAAGAAATTAGGGTAAATGGAACATCTTGTTTAGAATTGGAAGTCTTTGAAGCGGCTAAAACTTACAAGCTCAATATAAAGCTTTTTTATTGCCTCAATCCAGTTAAAGCAGATCAAACATATAATTTTGGAGACCATGAAGATACAAAAGATGATACTCACTCTATCTTAAAACTTAAGCATGTTTTCTATTTATTAAAACCTTAATTCTGTCTTTTTTTATTAAACTGTCCATTATTCGAATATAGGGCGGTGTCTTATATTCAAGGAATTTTCCCTATTTTTTATCTTGAAAAAATGGTGAAAATCGTTTTTTAGTGTCTTATAATCGAGGGAAGACAGTAGTAGTTCATGATGATAGCAGCAGCTACTGAAATGTTAAACTGATTTTTGAAATATTGAACTTGACCATTTAATTTATATTTTTTGGTTTTGTATCTATTTAAAAATTCAGTAAAGTTTACATCTTTCATATACTTCTATGGAAACCAAAGATTTAATTAAGGTTTAAGTAAGGTTTTTGATGATAGCAACACCAATCGAAATATTGAACTGAATCTTTTTATAGAATAAATTGTCGTTTTTCCATTCATTTAACATTTAATATCATAATTATTTATATCTTATCTATATTGATAATCAAACTTAATCATTTAGAATGTAAAATATTAGCATTTATATCAATCTTTTATAATATTAATAAATATGATAATATTTATTAATATTAATGCACACGCCTCACCTTTCGGCCCCGCGAGGCTGAATGAGGAAAGCGTGTGCATTGCAAACTCTATGTATGGGGTTCAAACCTCCAGCATGGACTATCAATTGACTTATCTGTATGCACACGCCAAAGCCGCAATATCGCGTTGTCGAAATACGTAGAGGCACCCGATAATAAAGCGGGAACAGTCTTCATTAATATTTTATAATATTAATGAATATGATTATATTCATTAATATTTAATAATATTAATGAATATGATAATATTCATTAATATTTTATAATATTTTGAATGTCGAAATATTAACAATATTTTGTTAATATTTCAAAGGAAAGTGGTCAGCAAAAAAATTTATTGACCTAAATCAATCACCACTATTTAATCACAATTTAAGTCAATCAACTAATCGTTTGCAATGCGTGTGCATTGCAAACTATATGTACGAGGTTCAAACCTCGAGCATGGACTCTCAATTGACTTCTTTGTAAGCACACGTCAAAGCCACAAGATCGCGTTGTCGAAAGACGTAGAGGCGCCCGATGATGAAGCTTGACCACTCTTCATTAATATTTTATAATATTAATGAATATGATAATATTAATATAATAATCTTAATATTAATATTTTGAATGTCGAAATATTAACAATATTTTGTTTATATTTCGAAGGAAAGGGGTCAACAAAAAAGTTTTTATTTACCTTAATAAATCACTACCATTTAATCACAATTTAAGTCAATCAACTAATCGAAAACATATTTTAATATTGCTATTTTTGATGTCCTTGAGGAAACAAAGGAATGTCGAATAGGTTAACATTAACATTTTTAATGCTCTTAATCAAGGCTAATTGTCAAAAATTATCAATCACTAAAAATATTTAGGGTTTGAATTTCATATTTTACGTACTGTACACAGTATTTTTGTAGTCAAAGACAAATTATTCAAACATTTTATTCAAAGATTTTGGTTAGGACAGCTGTGTTTCTATCCGGTAAATACTTGCCTTAATATGCAAAACGCAGAGCACAGTGATTGTACACGCTGACTTAGGACTAAGATGTTAACAAACATTTGAAGAGAAAGTCGGATATCATTAAATTGTACGTATAATCTAGAAAATACCTTACAAAATGTTTACTCCAATAAGTTACAAAAATGGATATTTCATAAATCCTTACGAATATCTGCAAAACTAACACATGTGAAATAACAGAAACGTTCATTTGGGTATAATTTAATGTATGTGTTCGTAAAAATTTCTTTGTGAAAATGAAATGAATGAAACGAATGAAATAAATACCGTTTAAGATTACATTATTTAGAACTCACCTTATATTTATTTACTCAAGCATAAAAAAATATTTAATAACACTACGGACGTAGAAAGAAAAGTAATTTTTAAAATTCTTAAACATTGAGACCATTCTTAATTAGTCGGTTTGATATTATCCTCATGTGGTTGTTTGAATCCTATCATCATCACTGTACACTACAATCAGCGTGGGTGGACCTCATCAGCAGTAAGTCCACGCCTACCCACGCTGATTGTAGTGTACAGTGATGCTGATAGGATTCGAACAACCACACGAGGATAATATCAAACCGACCAATTAAGAATAGCAGCACGTGTATGCAATATTCACAATTGAGACCATTATTGTTCATAAATTAAATAAATATATTTAAGCGGAAGATGTATTCCTTAAAAAGAATCATTATATTCATTAATATTTATTCATTTATAATTTTTATTTCCTTAAAAAATATAGTTAATTATAGAAATATAAATAAATTAATTAAAAATTAATTAAAAATTAATTAATTAAGAAATGATAAATTATGGAAATAGAAGTTAAGAAATATACAATATTTTTGTCTTTATTTTACAAATTACAAAAATAACAATAATAAAATGGATGGAAACTATCTTAGCCAGAGCCATGTGACAACAGTCTCAATTTGTTTAAATACGATTTACTATCGTAAAAAGTAATTATAGAAAGTGAAGAAAAACACAATTGACAAATATCATTTGTAAATGTTAAGTTGTGGTACATGCTTTAAATATATACTGTAAAATATTAAATAAAATGTACTTACATCACTTGAGGTAATGCAGAAGTGTTTATAAGATCAAACATCGCAAAGCTAATGTTATAATCTATTTGCCTACAAAAGATAAAGAATATATAACATATATGATAATTATTTTAAATAATTAATTTATAATAAATATATTAACATTATATTAACATAATCTTAGAAAACTAAAAAATAAAAGATTTGAGTATTGACAATTTGAAAGTATTTTTGTGAACATGTCAAGTTGAACGAAAAAAATATTTAATTTACAGTGCAATAATATAAATTTGTATATAATAATCAACAAAATACATCTTTAACTGACGGATATCTTTAAATTACGGACATCTTTGAATGACGGACATATTTAAATGACGTAAATCTTCACATAACGTAAATCTTTAAATAACGTAAATCTTTAAATGAGGTACATCATAAAATAGTGTCATCTTTAAATGACGATATTAGTTTCTAGTAAAAACCTCATTTTTATAATTCAGATCAGTATACATACTAAAAGTATATTGCGCTATTTCTAAATATTAAAAAATATTCAAATTTGGGATTTGATAATTTATATATAGGGTAATAATTTTTAAAATTCAATTCTTACAATGATAAAATTGAAACTAATTTCCCTAACTAACTTAAATTAATATTTTATGAATTAATAATTAAATAATATACGTAGTAACAGAATTACGATAAAATGTCATCTGAACTATTATGCTATCAGGTTTCGGCAACTATTGGCCAAATGCATGCTAATGATGTAATTTCCATGGGGAAATCACATTAGCTAACTTAATCTAAGTATTTTATAATATATTGATAATAAAATAAAGATAAATACTTAGGTCAATTTATAAAAATTTATTTTTATTTTAAATTTCATTTTTAAATTGCAACTTTATATAAATACAAATTAAATAAAATCTTATATAATTATTTATTATTTATATGAATAATAGACGATATATCAGAATAAGGATTATAGGTCATCAAGAAGAAGTGTGTGTTATCATGTTTCGGCTACTACTCCTTGATATAAGCCAACTGTCAAACAAATCTTTTCATTTTTTATCCAGCACAAATAATTTTTAAACAACAATGGATCATAATAAACTATACACAATTATTTACATAATATGGCAATTCGAAACATATATTTCATATATTTATATAATTTAGATTTATTTTTTACACAGTTATGAAAAATTCATATTCGATAAAGCTTAAAAACAAGTCAGCTATAATTGGGCTACTATTACCACCCATTTGAACACCCTTTACTTGTCTAAATATATATGTCCCTACTTTTAAATAATTTTGATTTATCAAAATATTTAAGGATTCTATTAATTCAATTTTATCCATATATTTATATTTACTTGATGGTTTAATTTTTGTTAGATATGCGTTATAATTATTATAACATATTTTTTCCGAATATAGCGGTAAATGAATTTTTCTAATGCTCTTTTAATATCTTCTAAATCTAAATTTGTATGAAGGGTACTAAAATCTTAAGTGTTCCTGTTGTGTTTTCTAAAAATTCTTTTGTAGAATTCATACTGAAATAGTGTTTTATACCAGTATTAATTTCGATTACCCTACAATATTTCTTAAATTTTGAAAATTATAAGATTATTAGATTATATTGAATAAAATAATATTATTATATTTTAAATTATAATATTATTATAATATAAAATCATATTAAATTATAAAAATAAATTCTTTTGCTTCTTTATTGTTTTGAATAATTAAAATGAATTATCAATAAATTAGATCATTATTTTATTAAATTATTAATTTCATATCTTTATACAATTTACATTAATTAAATAATCTTTGTAATATTGTCGCAGTAACATATCATATTTAAGCTAGCATCTTCGGATAACGTTTGGATTTATTTGTCTATTGTTTCGACGTCGTCTTTGTTATCTTCATCGGATGAAATTCGGGTGCACACACATGTGACGTCACGTTCTACAGCCATTTTTGCGTTCCCCATGGATGCAGCAAGCGCTTCCAGATTAGTATCACAGCTATGGAATCCCAATGTCTGCATGTGTACAAGTTCGGATGCATAAAGTTGTTCTTGAGTTTGGTTTGGTTGTTGATTTGTCGGCTGATGTTGCTGGAGATGAAGACGATCTAATGGTTGAAACAACGAAGCAGTATAATCTTGATTTGAGTATTGTAAATTTTGAAATACTGTTGTTGCATAAGCTGTTTGTCTATTGCTTGGTGATCGAATAGAATCCACATCAGATGAAGTAGGTTGACTATTCATTTGATTATCGACTAGACCGCTTATATTTGAAGATATCAACTGTGAATATACTTGTAGGGATGCGTCCCTAAGACGAATTAGGTTCTGTAGAATTTGTACAATCGTACTCAATGTTTGAGTATTTGTGCATAGAGCACGAATTTCAGGTATTGGCCACTGACTTATAAACTCATAAATTACACGTAGTACTTGTTCTCTTTATCTTTCGTCCTGTATAAATTCATATGTACGCAGCAGATTAAGAAGAATCTTAAGCAGATTAAGTAGAATACCAGGATCGCGGAGAGAATTATCCATATTTGGGTTAAAACTGGATGCCCGCAACATGTCGAATAACATGTGAGGATTTTCAGCATCGACTACTAATAATTGTTGAGGGTTCATCGTAGAATACCGATTAGTGTTTTCGCTTGACGTAGATTGCAAAGGCGACTCTAAACGGTTTGAATTGGATACATATGATCTAGACGAATCGATTTGAAATGTAGTATTCTGAGATGCCCCCGGGTTTGGCAGGAGGTTTGTATTTTCAGTTCCTACTTGACTAGTGTTAGCTGTACTAGATGAGCTAGAATTAGTATTCAGAGGGTTATCGCCAAACTGCTCATGTGCCACATTAAGCATTGGTTCTTGAAAATCGCGATAAATTATCTGTCAAACATTATATCCGCTCGGTAAACTCTCAAGATTAATCAGTGCTCTATCATGATTTCTCGTAATTTCCTGTATAGTTGTAGGAATACGAATCATTTCCATTGTTTGACACATTAAATCAGGATTGTTAACCAATTGTGAAGCCTCATGGTTCTGCTCCCTCACTCTTTGCATTTGTGGATTGTTAAGCTTAATTGAACTAAGCAATGCATGATTACTCATAAGTCCTTAAGCCAAATTATTTCTTAGAAGGTTTTGAATTGCATGTGGATTAGTCTTAATAGTGCCAAAAATATTTTGTTGTATTTCAGTACAATTTGAATTTCCAAATGGAAGGTTCAAAAATGGTTCAAGTGGTAATCTGGATAATGTTGCAGTTCCATAGGTATGTTGATCAATATTCGGTTGAAGCGATATCAACCCCTCCTTAATTGTTGGTGATTGCTGAAGTGACAAAGAAGCATTATTTGATTGTTTAGATGTTGAGTGATATGCCGAAGGTCGTCGTGGAGACATGAGTTGCAGGACAGGCATGTCAACCTCAGAATGGTCGCCTTTGACGACGGAAGCTGACCGAATATTGGAGTCATGAACTATCTCAACTGACTGGGCCTCGGGCTGTGCAAGGTTGCTCAAAGAAAAGAGTCGCGGAGATGGGTCGTCACAAAATCCAAGACTTTTCTCTAGTAAGGGTTGGCCCATCTCGTCAAGACTTTTGAGGATCGCTTTAGCATTTCCTCTCATCAGTGCGACGGACACGCGCTAAAATAACTGACCCGCTGTGCTGCAATAAGGGGTACCGTTTTTACATGACATAGAACGAGCAATGAAACGAATTAGCTTTTCCCCTTGGGTGTTCCATCCTTCGTAAGTTTCAACAACTGCTGCCGTAAAACTGTATCCATTCTCCTCTAATTTGCGTTTATATTTCCTTTCCTTGACACAGGTGGCATACTTGCTTGCGGCATAGCCAGGGATCTCAGAAGCCATGGAAATATAAGCATTTTGTTCTGGGTTAGTTACGGCAAAATCAACTGCTAAAGTAGGGTCTTTATAAAATAGAATGTCCGCCGGTCTCTCTCACAAACCACGAACAAGGTTGGGTACCTCCTTTGCCACCCTCAATCCAGCGGAAACCGCTGCTTGAAAGACTGCATCCCTCAAGCTATCATGTCGAATTCCAGGGTGGCCTCCAAACTGACATGTTAAGGCGTGGAAGCCGAATTTGTCTGCCATCCTAAGGCAGCGTCTGCATCGATAATCACTGTTCCAGAGAGACAACCCTAACCAAAGACGTAGTAGCACAACGAATTCATTTGGTGCCAAGTTCATATGTGTGGCTTTGCTAGGGACGGCCTGTAACCAAGCACACGCGTGTGGGCATGAAACTGCCAATAATCGGGCAGTATTGAAGCGATCGGCATTCTCTAATAGCCTGCTGCGCGACACTTCGTCAATGTGACAAGCTAATCCTCGTTGATTTGTTTGCAGATTGCCTACATTTTGCGAATAATAGATTTAACGAATTCGTACCCAGGGAAAGTGTAAGTGTGAAGATTTAATTGGCTAGCGACAGTGTCTGCACTGGACAGGAAGGCTGCCTGAGAGTGTTGGAAGCATCTTCGAAGGCCCAGTCCTCCCATCTTCAGCGGTAAGCAAGCTTGCATCCACGCCCACTTATCGGGTTGAATAGAAGTGATATTGCTAAAACACTTCAATATCAAGCGGTCGAACAAACGGAAAAACTCTTCGGCGAAGGCGGGGTCTATAGTGCGCATTAAATGGTTTACCCGTGGAGCGAATGCGCAGCTACGAAGCAGGATGAAAGCAACTTGTGGGTTAGGGAGATTTTCGAGCGAGTCCAGAGTTTGACGCAGGGATGGTAGAACAACATCGACAAGGTATCCCGAACAATGTTCCTTAGACCCGATGGGACTTCCAAGAATTGTAAAGTTTTTTGTGGTGTTGACCAATGTGATCCATGGGCATCTGTTCTTTATCAAGTCGACCTTGTCTGCCCTACCAATTACTTCGGTTTTTTTCCAGTTAATAGACAGTCCAATCGCAGGAAAATTAGCAGCAAGACGAGCCAGAGCCTCGCCCACCGCAACAGGAGTATTGCCGATTATTCCGTCGTCGAGGTACCACCTATTTAAGCTGATACCTTCAATCTCCGATATCTGGACCACAATCGGATCAATCGCCAGGCAAAATAGAACTGGACCAAGAGAATCTCCTTGTTGTACCCTCCTTCGAGACTGAAGAGGTTTCAGGCTACCGAACCGAAGGCTCGAGGTAGTGCCGTAGCACCATGATGTCCATCGACTAATTTCTGGAAAATTCTTACTGATCGCGTTGACGAAGGAATTCCGGTTCAGCGTGTTAAAAGCATTAGCCAAGTCGATTTTAGCCCAAACCCAATTAACATCTTGATCATGAAGTTGTTGTAGCCGACGTGCTTGATGTACTATCTGTTCCATTCCGTTTGGCGTCGCTACACCGAGCTGGTGCGGATGGAGGGATTCGGCAAATCGCTGTCGAAGTTTGGAGCAAATACACTTAGCGCAAAGACGACGTAATGTCTCCCCAATGGCAATGGGGCGGATCCCTCCATCTGGTTTGTTTAATGCCATGAGATTAGCACCGGCGACAAAGGGCACGAGGTCGTTCGGGAGAGTACCAGCGATCATGTTGTTGACTAGTGATGTTAGGCGTTGAAGCAAAACCCCGTGATCTACCGACAGCATATCTCGAATATGTTCTGCCCTCAAACCTAAACAGCCAGGAGAGGAAGAGGATGGGAATGATGATACTGCGGCCTCAACTATGTCTGAGTCAACCGACAAGGGGGTATTCAAAGATGGCTGTCCAGGACTTTGGAGAACATCATGTAAGGGGTGTAGCTCTGTCAGTTTACCACGCAAAGATTATGAAAATTCGCATGCATTACTCGACGTAAGGCGGCGCATTGCCTTTCCGAAATTGCCATTTCTCGCCAATTCGATGACTTCCATAAATTCATTTTTCTTATCATTAGTTCCTCTAAATTTCCTGGATGATCGAAACCCCGAAGAGGAAAGGCAATCACGCTCTCTTCCATTTTCGAATTTGTCTATAAGCGCGTTGATATTAGATCTAGTGTTGTCTCCGGCATGGTGCCGACCTGAGGAAGTCTGTAGGCATAGCTTCGGAAAGCACAGCAAACGCTCCCAATCGTTGGATGAATTTGAGCACAATGCCTCTAGAATTAAAGAGGAAAAAACATTGGCAACTCGGCGGCGAAGATTCCAAGGAATGTGCTTGATCGTGTTAACTGGTTCCATCCAAACCCTATGAAGAAGCTCGAAGGATCTCTTTTGATTTTCGCAGCAGGAACTGTCTATCTTTTCAAACTGAAACGATGTCTTCGAGGTGTTCTCGTTAGCTTCTAAAAACTCAGGTATTGTGTCAGTTGATGCGATAACGTTGTGAGAGCTGGCTGTCGGTAGATGTCCTGATCCTGAGCAGCGCAAGTTAACAGGTCCGTGTACCCGAAGATGACCTGATGCGTTAAGGCGAAACGATCCGCCACAGACTGCGCAACTAGCCGTATTCGCTTGCATGTTATCCCAAGCTCGGTTTTGTATTAATTAATTGTAAGCCGTTGGTTCTGTGTATATTAATCTCTCAAATGTATTTTATTTATCTCAAACTTTTTTTAACGTCTTTTAATTATTAATTTTCTTTTAATTATTAATTTAATTAATAATTATATACTTAATTGTGTTGCTATTCCTTCATCTTATATTACTACACGAAGATTTAGTGATCCTTTCAAATTTCTAATTGAACAAATAACTTACTAGTTTATTAAAAAATGATAAGATTATATACTACTTTAAAAGCATTGATCCTAGAGTTGGTGAACTCGACTGGAATCATCAGCACCATCTCATTCTAAAATCTTTGCAATAGTAGTATTAAATGGACATTTTATTACACCATGAAATCCGTTTATATTTAATGAACGATGCATTACCTCCCCGATAGGCAATGCATCATACAACAAAATAGATCTTTCAAATTTATAACTTGAAAATTGCGATTTTTGTTTGAAAGATAATTTTGGTGTTTTTAAAACAAATCACAATTTAGGCGGTGGTTTAAATGATTATTCAAACATTGAATTTTTCCAAAATTCATAAAGATGATGATATCAATATATCAAAATATCGAATATATACAAGAAATATGTTAATACTTCCTAGCTGTTAAGAAACTTTTGGCATAATGCTATTTTATTAAAGTATCTATTAATAATGTTATAATATACAAAATATCACATATTATATATACGTTTTCAAACAATGTTATCGGTTAAGTTACAACAACAATTTATTGACAAGAGAAAAGTAAAAAATAATAATACACAAGGCATTTCTTGTCAACCACTGGTCCGGTTGTTAGATTGTGGAGCAACGTAAGATGCTCCACAATCTAACAACACAATATTGGGCGACATCTCCACAAATTTGGGCGACAGACAAGAGTGGTTTTTCAGATAGTTCAAGGCGGTCCTCGACCAGTTTCGAGATTTGATATCTCCATCTGTATTAAGGTCTACCTAGAGGTTTCTTTCCAGAGTGTCTGATTTCGAAAACCCTACGAGGAAGGTAATCCCTAGTCATCCTCAGAACGTGTTTTAAGGAGTTACGTGCCTGTTAGTGACCACAGAACTTATCTGTTAAGTTATCCTTAGTAAAATATTATTTTAGTGAAATATATATTAATGACGTTATTGTGGCAGCAGCGGCGGCCTAACCGCAAACAGTGATCAACCGCCATCACTAAACACACGTTGAGTGGCGTCCTAACAAGTGACTATAAGTAACGCATTTTGTGACATTAAGTGTGGTTGTGGATGCAGTAAAAACTTTCTTTGTTTAATTGTGTTATGGCAACTGGCGACTGTAATGTATGAACAAATACAAATGGCACAAAGCAACGTTTCGCCATGCAGATGCAACTTATTGACGTTCCGCTTCTTTGTTACACGACCACTGTCGTATGCTGATCGGCGGTGATTGTAGTATTACTTAATCATTACAGAATTGCTTATAAAACACTACTTGTTGCTTTCAAAACAGTTTTTCGTGTTTTGTGCTGTTGACTAAAAAGCTTCCATTTGTATTTCATTTTAAATGATCAATGAAAACGTTACAAATGGCGACAAGGGTGAGATACCCAGTAAGGGTGAGCTCTTATCATTGTTGTGGAAGCAAGCGGAAGAAAACAAAACACTCATGCAGACTATGAAGACGTTGTTAGAAGATAGACAAGGAAACTAAAAAAAGCCAACCGGTATTATTTCGAAAATTTCTTGAAGATGAAAAACCATGGTCCGGATATTATGGCCAATTTATGCATCACGTGAACGCTATGAAATATATGGACGATAAAGATCGGAAAGAGATTCTACTAGCATCTATTGGACCACAAGCATATGGGCTGCTCAAGAAATAAATACCTACGATTCTGAAAAAAACACAACTTACACTCGCATTGTTGAAACGCTAGACCGTCATTACCGGAAGACAGTTCATATTGTAGCAGCGCGATACGAATTTGCAACGATCGATATGAAGCCGGGGCAGAATTATGCACAGTGGATCGCAGAAGCCATAGGTCTAGCTAACAAATGCCGCTTCTTCTCTCCTACTATAGAAAACGAGGCCCAAGCGGTAGACGAGCGGTTAAGAGACTTGATTATCGCACGCACACCTCACGAAATAGTCAGAAGGACAGCACTTCGTCTCCTAAATCCGACGTTGGACGAGGTCATTAATATAGCCACTACATTTGAGATGACTCGAGCCACTACAATGTTGTTGCAACAAAACGATAGTGCGCAACACAAATCATTCGAGAATGGCGTGCATCAAATGACAAAGATTCCACAAAGAACCAAATGCAATCGTTGTGGGTTGGTGCATCTACCGAATGCGAAATGTGTGGCAAGAGATGGTAAATGTTACAAATGTAACCGAAAAGGGCATTACGCACGATGTTGCCGATCTCGTAATAGTACTCGAGTCGTACACGACCTTATAGAAGACAATTTTGAAGAGGACGACAAACTGGGAATTGCTCAATTGAGGATACATCATCAGGAAATTAATGAAATAAATAGAGGAGAAGACTACCCTCAAATTATAGTAAAGTTGAATGGCCTAGAAGTAGCCATGGAATATGACACGGAAGCAGCAGTATCAACGGTACCAAGTTCAGTTTGGAACCAGTTGAAATGTCCTAGTCTGATTTCAGCAAGGTGGCTAAGAAGCTACACTGGCGACAAAATACGCACATTAGGAAGATGCCAGGTATCGGTAGAGTTAAATAATAAGATAGCAAATTTGGAGGTAGAAGTCATTAACACCGACAATCATGCGTTGTTCGGTCGACCCTGGATCAAAGCATTTAATTTGGAATGGCCAAGTGTAGTTCATATTAAACAGATTCAAGAAGATCTAAGCCAGCAAGCAATCCGAGAAATTTTACAACCATTCGCGCATCTGTTTGAAACCCGCGTTGGAGTTATCAAAGGTTTCAAGGCAAAGATTGTAATCAGCAGACAGGCATCGCCACGCATAGTGCCCAACAGAAGAATTCCCATATCGCTTAAAGATAAGACGATCGCCGAAATTGAACGGTTGTGCAAAGAGGAAATTTTGGAGCCAGTGCATGCCGATCGTGACAACATTGAATGGTCTACACCGCTTGTTATAGTTCGTAAGAAAGATGGCAACATACGGATTTGTGCGGATTTTCGAGTGACTATTAACCCATTCCTGTCGATTGAGTCGTATGAAATGCCAACCTTTGACTCAATAATGCTGACCATTGCAGGATCTCACTGGTACTCGAAAATCGACCTCAGAGATGCATATTTGCAAATGGAAGTGTCGGAAGAATGTAGGCATTTACTCACGGTATCAACACCATTAGGTTTCTATCGGTATCGGCGGTTGCCATTCGGATTGTCGATTAGTCCAGCTATTTTTCAAAGATATATGTCCAATTTGATGATGGGAATTAATGGAGTGGCCACGTACTTAGACGATATTTTGATCGGAACGCATACAAAGGAGGAACATATGATGCAATTACATAGAGTGATGAAGAGACTGTCTAAAGCGAATATTCACATTAAGTCTGACAAGTGCGTTTTTTGTAAGGAGAAGATTGACTTCCTTGGCCACCAGTTAGGGCAAAATCAGATATTACCATCACCGTCAAAGATAACGGCAATTCAAAATATGAAACGCCCGCAGAATAAAACACAATTAAGATCCTTCTTAGGCGCAGTTTCCTTTCTGGACAGATTTTTACCACGACTGAAATGGAGTTGCATAGACTTATATAATCTTACGGGCAAGAACACACGATGGCGATGGGATACTAGTCATGAAGAAAGCTGGGATTTAATAAAGAAAACATTATCGGACGCAAAAATACTAGTACCCTATAATGGGAAGTCGAATTTAAAATTAGCATGTGATGCCTCTGAATATGGTGTTGGGTCGGTATTATTGCAGGAAGAGAAAATGGGGTATAAACCAGTAGCATATGCATCGCGTATACTCCAAACAGCGGAAAAGCAATATTCACTAATCGACAAGGAAGCGCTCGCATTGATATTCCGAATACGCAAATTTCATCAATACATAGCGGGCCGCAAATTTATCATTGAAACTGATCACAAGCCGTTGCAACACATATTTGGTGAAAAGCGAAACCTACAAAAGACAGTTAATCATCGTTTGGTACGCTGGGCGACAATTCTAAACCAGTACAACTATACACTGCAATTTATAAAAGGAAGTGAGAACACGTTAGCGGATATGTTATCACGTTTACCACAACAAGAAAGTACACAAACTAAAGGCGATGATGATCCGGCAATAGTACATCTAATCCAAGATGAAGCAGCTGAGCAAAGCGGATTATCGTTGGATAGTATTTTGTCAGCAACAAATCTGGGATGCAGAGTTAAGATTAGTTAAAAGCTATATTACGAGGATATGGCCAACAACAATGCCTACACATTTGAAGGCGTATCAGAGTCATGCGCAAGATCTATCCATAGAATCAGGGGCGGTAATGTGTTTGGGAAGGATTGTAATTCCTTCATAACTTCGGAAGAAGACATTAGATCATATTCATCTAGGACACCCTGGAATTGTGGCAATGAAAAGTTTAGCGAGAACATATGTATGGTGGCCTAAATTGTCAGAAGAGGTCGAAAAATAGGTGCTCCATTGCCCTGAATGCCAGAAATCTAGAAATACCCCACCGGACTACCCACTACAGAATTGGCCAATTACTAGTAGTCCGTGGGAAAGAGTGCATGTCGATTTTGCTGGTCCGGTCAAGGAACAATATTATCTGTTGATGCAGTGTGCGGCAAGTAAATGGCCCGAAGTATTACCTATAGCGTCACTTCATGTGCACACGGTAATTTCAAAAATGAGAGAAGTATTTGCACGATTGGGAGTTCCCGCTGAACTCGTCTCCGACAACGGTCCTCCGTTTACATCAGCGTTGTTTACAACATTCTTGAAAAATAACAACATTCGCCACCGGCTGACCACGCCATATCACCCAAAATCAAATGGATTGATAGAAAGGTTGGTGCAGACAGTCAAACAGCGTGTTTTACTACGATGCGAAAGATGCGCTGTTAATATAAGATTGCAGCAATTTCTCATGAGCTATAGAAATTCCATTCATTGTTCAACAAAGGAAACGCCTGCAAGATTAATGATAGGAAGGAATTTGTCTACGCTGTGGGATCATATTCAACCAGCGAGAGTAACTGCAATGGAAAGTCAGAATCGACAAAAGAAATATTACGACCGACGTTGTAAAGCACGTGCTTTCCAGGTGGGAGATGAAGTTTGGTACAGACCGAATAATAAAATAAAATGGAAATCAGGGATAATAGTCGAACGAACTTCGGAGACCACGTACAGTGTAGAATGCCATGGTAGATATATTCGCGGGCACATCGATCAATTGCGACGAAGATATAAGGAAACCGAGAGACAAGTGGTTAGTGGGTTTGATTGGCCAGCTATAGAGACATCAGATACCACATATGAAAAGAACGATAAAGAAAGAAACTCTGACGATGCAACGAGGAACGATCTAAAACAACACGCGGAGAATTTGGCCAGCACTGAGAAAATAGTTACAGAAACACTAGGCAGCAATACCGATGCGAATCTGCAGCAAGAGAATGGACCACATAATGATTCGAATCAAGCTATGACCGTATTGAGACAAAGCGAAAGAAAACGCACACGACCAGAAAGATTTGGAGCAAGTTGGCCGTGGTGAAGAGAAGATGTAATGTATGAACGAATACAAATGGCACAAAGCAACGTTTCGCCATGCA
This sequence comes from Pomphorhynchus laevis, assembly GCA_012934845.2. NCBI lineage: Eukaryota > Metazoa > Acanthocephala > Palaeacanthocephala > Echinorhynchida > Pomphorhynchidae > Pomphorhynchus > Pomphorhynchus laevis. The sequence continues at coordinate 29,915 of WNNJ02001130.1, read as the reverse complement.
GATGCAACTTATTGATGTTCCGCTTCTTTGTTACACGACCACTGTCGTATGCTGATCGGCGGTGATTGTAGTATTACTTAATCATTACAGAATTGCTTATAAAACACTACTTGTTGCTTTCAAAACAGTTTTTCGTGTTTTGTGCTGTTGACTAAAAAGCTTCCATTTGTATTTCATTTTAAATGATCAATGAAAACGTTACAGTTACGAGAGAGTTTTACGAACGATCTTAATGCAGCAGCAGTTGTTAGAGCTGTTGGCGAATCGCAATGGACAAAACAACGATGAACAACACCACCGTAAACAAGTTTCAGGATATCGACCGTTTATCGAGGACAAGGAGGAGTGGGCAAATTATTATGAGCAGCTTGAGCACCATTTCCGAGCTCAATCGGTTTCAGATGACGACCATAAAAACAACTTTTGTTGTCATGGATTGGATCAGAAGCATACCAACTCATAAATCGATTAAATGCTGGTCAAAGTTTGGATGACACAGGATACATACAATTGGTCCAACTTCTGAACCAGCACTTCCTTAAACCAACACACATAATCGCAGCTAGATATTCTTTTCACCAATGTGAAATCGGTCCAAATGATACATATACCACCTGGTTAGTGAATTTAAAGGACAAAGCAAGGCTGTGCAGATTTTTCAATCAAACAATCACAAATTAATGTCAAGCAATCGAAGAAAGAATACGCGATCATATTGTTATGAAGACCCCACATGACCACATGAGAAATACTATGCTACAAAAAGAAAATCCAACCCTCGATGATCTAATGCGTGTTTGCAAGACACATGAATTGATACAGGGCACACAGCAGCTAGTTCAATGTCGATCGACAGAATTCGGACAAAGCATGACGATGAAACGTGAAACAGGTCAAATCGAACTCATTAGAGCCACTAATAAGTCCATTGCTCAAACATGGCGAGCAACAAACAAGCCTCGATCATTGTGCACAAGATGTGGAAGACAGCACACAAGATTTCAAAGGTGTCCAGCAACTGGAAAAACCTGCAGACGCTGCGGAAAAATTGGTCACTTCGAAGCGTGTTGTCGCAGTACGAATACACCAACCCATAACAACTACGGGCAGTGGAGATGGTCAGTGATAATGATAGTGAGATTTTGAGATCTATCAACACGATAAGGCACGATGATATCATCCCGATTATAAAAGTACAAATCAACGGGCAATGTATAAATATGGAATTTGATACTGCGGCTAGTGTCTCAATAATTTCAAGAGCTGTTTGGCAACACATCGGAGAACCGACATTACATCCAGCCAAAGTGTTGAAAACTTACGGTGGGCAGGTACTTCAGTCTATCAGAAAATGCTTGGTAACCGCAATATTAAATAAATAAGCGCAATTGTTATGGGTAACGGTACTTGAAACATCTTGTAAACACCTTTCTGGGCGACCCTAAATATCGGCATTCAAATTGAAATGGCCCGAATCAGTTATAACAATAAGAGAGCAGGAAATCAACTCATCACCATTGTGTTCAATAAAAGCAACATACGAAAACAATGAGGAATTGTATAATCTCTTGCAGAATTATGCAGAAGTATTTGGTCTAGGGACAACGCACGTAAAAGATTACGAAGTAGAATTGACCATCGACACTAACGCCATACCTCACTGTTGGGGTAGTCGGAGAGTACCATTCTCTTTACGAGAATCAGTGGAAGCTGAGCTACAGAGACAGCTAAAACAAGGAGTCATCGAACCAGTAGATACCTCTCAAGAAATAGTTGACTGGGCGGCGCCAATAGTAGTCACACATAAATCGGACGGATCGGTGAGAATATGCGGCGATTTCAGAGTTACAATTAATCCGTACTTACGACTGGATACATATGTGCTACTTGCACTGGAAGACATCACGGAAAAAATAGCAGGCGGCCTCCACTTTTCTGTCATGGATTTAAAAGACGCATATCTACAACTGGCAGTGAAGCAGTCATCAAGGAAATACTTGACTATTTCGACACATAAAGGGTTTTACCGATATACCCGTATGCCTTTAGCACGGCGTCGATCGTGTTTCAACGGTATGTCGATCAGATTCTACAGGGTATCCCCAAGATAGCGGCCTACCTTGATGACATTATAATTACGGGTAAAACATCGAACGAACATTTAGATAATCTACAGAAGGTATTGGAGAGATTAAAGCAAGCTGGAGTGAAAGTGAAACCTGAGAAATGCAGTTTTCTCCAAGAAAGAGTAAAATTCTTAGGTCATGTGTTAACGAAACATTGCATACAAGCGTGTCCTAATAAACTGGAGGCTATACAGAAAATGCCCACACAAACAAACAAAGGCGAATTACGATCCTTCCTTGGGGCGGTAAACTATTTGAACCGGTTTATTCCAAGTCTGCAACCCAATTGCAAAAGTCTGTACGAGCTTAGTGGCCGTCGAGAGGTTTGGTCATGGAAACCGGAGCATACGCAAGCATTTGAAAAAGTCAAGGAATCACTCATGGATGATCGTATACTAAAGAACTTCGACATTCACAAGGCTGTTTATCTCACATGTGACGCGAGTGACAATGGTTTGGGAGCAATATTATTTCAAGAAGACTCGAATCATGTTAAATTACCGGTAGCATACGCTTCCAGGACACTGAAGCTCAATGAAAAGGACTATGCCCAAGTGGAGAAAGAAGGATTGGCAATAGTATTCGCGGTACGAAAATTTCATCAGTATATCGCCGGTAGAAGATTCATGCTATGGAGCGATCACAGACCGCTTAAATACATTTTCAGAAAAGATCGAAATTTAAGCAAAATGACTAACCAGCGATTGATCAGATGGGCCCTAACCTTAGCACAGTACAACTATGAATTGAAATATATCAAGGGAAGGAAAAATACTATGGATGATGTACTTTCTCAACTTCCGATTCATAACCCATTAGATACTGAAGAGAGTGAACAAGTCCATTTGCTACAAGATCACAACGCAGAAAAAATGCATCTGTCAATGGACGAAATCCGGAATGAAAGCATGCGGGATACAGAAACACAACAAATAAAAAGATAAATCGAAAGTGGCTGGCCCAAACAATGCAACCAAATAATAACGATATACCATTCTAGGAAACACAAACTTTCAAACGAAAACGGTATTTTGTTATGGTTACAGCGCATTGTCATCCCGAGAAGCATTCGTTACAAAGCTTTGGAAACACTCCACCTTGAACATCCAGAAATATCCGCAATGCGACATCTAGCGCGACTATATTGCTGGTTGCCTACTAAAAATACAGATATCGAGCAATGGGTAGATCGCTGTTCATTTTGTCAGAAATAACAACCGAAATCTGCCCACCAACCCCTACACCAATGGATGTTCCTGCAGAAGTGTGGACTCGGATACACGTTGATTTTGCAGGCCCCATTGATGGACAAATGTATTTGGCTCTAATCGACGCTGAAAGTCATTGGCCAGAAATTATACCAGTACGTAGCACTAATGCTGTTGAAACAATATCCGCTATACGTGAATTGTTAGCAAGGATGGGTATACCACGTGAAATTGTATCAGACAATGGACACCCATTTCAGTCAGGAGAATTCGCAGAATTTTGCAAGGCGAATGGAATTCGACACATTAAAGCCTCGCCATATCACCCACAAACCAATGGGTTAATTGAACGTTTTATCGGAACATTTAAACGCCGAGTTGAATTTTCTCGAGGACACCGCGACAGACCCCTATCCATTCAACAGTTTCTAATGACTTATCGAAACTCGCCACAGGGTAACACGGGGAAAACACCTGCGGAGTTACTGTATGGTAGAAGGCTAAAAACTATATGGGACAGACTACGGCCAACTACACAAACTACGGTGCAAAGTCACAGAGAGAAACAGAAAGAACGTCATGACGTTAACGCGAGGCCACGACAATTCGACGTACATCAGGCAGTGTGGGTACGAAACCAACTGAATAGACAATGTCAGCCTGGATCTATAATAGACCATACTGGGTGGGGTTCATATGTAGTAAACACCCAAAATGAAGAAAGACGAAGACATGCAGATGATCTAAGAACAAATAAAGAGATGAACACGAATAGAGGAGTAACAGAAATAACAGGGAGTGAGGAACTAAATGATCATATACCTTCGGAGACGATTCGGAGGGGGACGAGGTGTCGGAAAAAACCAGTCAGGTACGATGAACTCGCAGAAGAGTGGGAAAGGAGAGATGTGGCAGCAGCTGCGACACAATCAATGGGCAATAGCTCATGCAACCTAACCGCAAACAGTGACCAACCGCCATCACTAAACACACGTTGAGTGGCGTCCTAACAATTGACTATAAGTAACCCATTTTGTGACATTAAGTGTGGTTGTGGATGCAGTAAAAACTTTCTTTGTTTAATTGTGTTATGGCAGTTATAATATATGAAATATCATGTATTCAAACGAGTGTTAAATTTATATAGATAAATATATCAAATATATATTTACAGATTAATTAGAAATTGCTAATTTTGAAGTTATTTTTTTGATTATATTGTTTTAGTTTTGATTGTATTGTTTTATATTTTAGGTCTTTTAAATGTAATAGCAAAAATTGTATAGTTTGTGATGTTATAAATAATAATTGTATTGTAAGTAATACGACAAACAAATGTTTTTCATTAAATATTAATAATAATTGTAACTGCAATACCGCAGGTGTAGTGTATCTTATACAATGTACGTGTGGATTGCAATACAAAAAGGAAAAACACATCAAATGTAAAAAACTAGGTTTAGGCAACACATATATAATATACAGCATAATAGTCAAACTATATTTCATAAACATATGAGATTAATAGGACATGATATTAAAAACTGTAAATTATTTATTTTAGAACATATTATCGAAGAAAACATATCAATATTAAATCAAAAACTATTAGAAAAAGAAGATTTTTGGATTAAAACGCTTAATTCCATGTACCCATTAGGATTGAATGACGTGGTACAAGGAATTGGCAGAAGTAGTATAATACATAATAAACAACTATATTATAATAATCCAGTTAAACGCAAACCAAGAAGTCATGGTGATAAAAGGAATAGGAAAAATAGACTTAAAAATATTAAAAAAGATATGTATATAAATGAACAATTAGAAATATTAAAACAACTTTTAAGTGATAATAAGTCAATAGATCTTTATGTAAATATAAGAAGTTTTTCTAAAGATATCATATGTTCAATAAATCAAAAATTAATTAACGACTATGAATGGGTTAAGTTGTATAATAGACATTTATTGTAATACAAAATACTATAATCGTACAATAAATGATAAAAGGAATAGAAAAAATAGAGTTAAAAATATTAAAAAAGATATGTATATAAATGAACAATTAGAAATATTAAAACAACTTTTGAGAGATAATAAGCTGAAAGATTTTTATGTAAATATAAAGATATTAGATAGGCGTTATAGTTATTATAAAATATATATCTTTTTCCGAATATAAGATTATTTATATTATGGTCATCAGTGAGAAAGGCTAAGCTATCAGGTTTCGGAACAGATTTTTTGATCTAAAATAACTTCGGGGGAAATAAATGCTAATGACCTATTTCTCTTACAAAATTTGAATGCAAAGTGTATCCTATCTAGTACTTAGTATATTATTTATTATTCATAAATAAAAAATTTTCGCTTAAGAATTTTAAATTTTTATTGATATTTTATTGATATTTTATTTTTATTCAATTTAAAAATTTAATTGTCCAAGTCATTTATTTACGGAGTTGTCAGGATAAGGTGCCGTAGCCACAGAAGCTGAGAAAGTAAAGAAGAAAAATTACGAAGCTGTCACATCAAGTGGCATGGATTCTATACCGATAGGTATTAAAACTCTCAGAGCCTTCGGTAAAGAAATTGCCGTTTTTTTGACGAGCTCAGTAAGCGTCTTCGCCGTCACTGCGACGAGCCTCGCTCAAAGACGTTTTTACTCCAGAGAATAAGCCTAGCCGTGCAAATCGGCAATGCAGTTTCTATGCTGGGGACGACAGACAGAGGCACTGATAACTTTTAACTTATAACTTTATTTATTTAAAAAAATTAGTTATTTTGTTGATTTTTATTCTATTTTTTGATTTTATTTTTGTGGCTTTTTTGTTTAAAATACGTATATATTAAATTATTTAAAATTTTTGGAAGAAAACCAATATCATTACATAGAGTGGCAATGCTTAACCTATTTCTTAACATTTTATTATCTTAAATATCAATTAATAGTAGTTTTAATTAATATTAATTTAATGTTAATATCAAGATATATACCTTCTTTATCATTAATATTGGTTTTATAAAGAATAAAACTACCTGGATAAATTTGTTCGCTTATTTAATAAAAATTATTAGAGTTAAATACACATATATCATCAATATATCGAAACATATATTTCATATTTTTATATAATTTAGATTTATTTTTTTATACAGTTATGAACAAATTCATATTCTATAAAGCTTTAGAATAAGTCAGCTATAATTGGGTACTATTACATCCCATTAGAACACCTTTTATTTGTCTAAATATAGATGTCCCTACTTTTAAATATTAAAGGATTATAATAATTCAATTTTAAACATATATTTATATTTACTTGATGGTTTAATTTTTGCTAGATAGTCGTTATATTTATTATGGCATATTTATGTCCATCTATTTCCGATGGATGATAGATACGAAAATGTGAGTAATATGGCAACTATGTAATCAGATTAAGCAATCAGATTAATCTACTATGTAATCAGATTAAGCAATTACTCTTTCGTGTCATAAGTCAGCTTTTATGGACAACTATTTTTACCCATTGGGACACTTTATATTTGTTTAAATAAAGATGTCCCTACTTTTAAATAATTTTGATTTATCAAAATATTCAAGGATTATATTAATTCCATTATATCCATATATTTATATTTATTTGATGGTTTAATTTTTGTTAGATAGGCGTTATAGTTATTATGGCATATATATGTATATCGTTTCCAAATATAACATTTATTTATTAATGAATTAATTAAATAAATTAAATACATGAAATATATTAATTAATTATCATTTGGTCGGCTTCATCAATTATCCTCGTGTGAATTCTTTAACCCTAGATGTAGCACTGTACACTACAATCAGCGTAGGTGGACCTCATCAGCAGTGAGCCTACGCCTACCTTTCGTGTTTCGGTCCTTTAATTATCTTCTGAAATTTTCCTCTGCTGCCTTTCTGTAAAAACAATCGATACAGTTTGTAAGAAAAAACATTTCCACTTGTGCAAACTGTACGTTGTATCCGTCTATTGAAAATTTGGTTTCAAAGAATTACTAAACAATTATTTTATAATAAAATTTAATTGAATATGAACTCGGATAATGCACAAGAATAAAAGACATATCCTTTAATGTTAAGACATAATTGTAGGTCTTTTATATTCAATAGAATAAAACTGTACGCTGTATGAATTACTTACAAAAATTTTCTAGTTAACAAATTGTCCAGATAATCGGCAAATTGTCTTTCGGTCGGATTGTAGTTTTGAATTATATTGCTGTGAAAAAGGAATTTTTGCTGAAATTTCTTGAATTTTACATTGTTAACAAAACTTAAAAATACTGATCTCTTGAATATATAGTTACATCATTACTATATAAACCATTTACTATTAAATAAAATTAAAAAATAACGAACAAAGATTTAAAATACTGAACTAACAAACGAAAATAGATGTAATAAAATAATAATTAATAAATGAAATTGTCATCGATCTATAGGCAATAAATTGAATTACCTGGTATAATTAGTATTACCAAATAATTTTAAACTTATTTTAATAAAATGTATCTATTTAGCTAGCATGAAAGCAGATATATAGACTACAATGTTATTTCATTGTTTGTTGAAATTACAGTTGTGAATAGAAACAAAGAAATGATTCAACAAGGACATAACAACTTAAAAGACATGAATTTACTGAAATTTAAACTTCAATGACAGGTGATTTCATTGTGTTGATTATAATAAGTTTAGATGCTGGCAATTTAATTATATCTTTTTAAGAATTGATTAATATTATTGACATTGTTAGAAACGACGAACATAAAGATCATCATAAACTTAGTTGCAATTGCTGGAATATATCTTCTTCGCACTTGAAGAAAGCTATTTTAGTCGTCAATGCTTTATTTTAGAATAAATTTAGGAAAATCAATGGTTATTTGTTGAATGACTATAAAGCTGATAAAACGTTTGGCGAGTTGAGCATAATCTAAAAAGCACGTTACTTTCAGATGGATTTAACTATTTAACTAGAACGGATAAATAGAGATTGCTTCACATCATCATTAAAATTATAAAATCCTAATTGGTGAAAAACTCGTCTGAATAAATAATTGTTTAATATTAACGATAATTCGAAAAAACACATTTGCAAGATAAAATTTATTTTAATCGTATTTTGTAAACATTTTATATTAGACTTACAGATAATCCGTGGACTTAGTAAACAGATAAACGAAATCTGAAATTGACTGAATTCCGTTGCATCTTAAATCCCTTCAATCATTTGCAATCCATAAAATATTTACATTAATTTGAAGTGAAGATTCATTTTAACTACTTTTTTATAAAAATTAATGCACATTAAAAATATTTAAACAGTGAACAGTAATAATATTTAATATTACTAAGTAGTAATATTAATATTACTTAGTAATCGTAAATTATTAAAGTTATATTAAACTTGTGCTGGTTTAAGAGTTGTCAGCGTGTTAGTTTAATTAAATTTGTAATTAATAACCATATAATTCTTTGCTTATACAAAATTATCTACTTTAGAAATGTTCTTTTTATAAATTTGTACAACGTTTTGGTTATAAGCAGTGACCCTTTTCAGGAGAGTAATTGTTTACAAAAATCTCCTTATATCCCATAGATACGGAAGAATCCAAAATTTTTTTAGTCTATACTACCTATGAGGATACTTAAATTATAGTTCAATTTATCCTTTCTCCTCTTCCATATGAATATATGAATATTAAAGTAAAGAATATAAAATATAAATATAAAATATTTATAAAATATGCCTATGAATATTTATATTCGTATGATAATATGAATAAAATTATTACATTTTAATATAACATTTAATTTCGTATTAATTTCTATTTAACCGATGAAAATCTAACTAATCAGCTCGTATTTTTATTCATCAAATACGATAATTTGTATTTGCCAAATACAAATTACAATAATTTACAATTATTTTAAATTGACACTTGATGCATTTATGACATTAATAATAATCTTAAAAACTTCAACGCAGAAGTAACGAGTGTGATATATAAAATAAATACGATCAGTTAAATGAATTTACGTACCTTGTATTATATATTAAAAAAGTGGATTTCTTAATCCTAAAATTTTTTATAATTCAGAGTTTAATTATTTAATAATATTTAAAAACTCAATATTTATGAGCTGATTATTAGATAATAAAATGCAATGTATTAAAACAATGCATTGGTATGAGACGTAATTCGGAACAACTGCAACGTTATCATGTTCATTTACTCAACTTCATAAAGCGGAATAACCAAATTTTCATCTTCAGGAAATTCTTGAATACTTTATATTATACCTGAGTTTAATTAATGAAGAATTTTTAATACCTTAACTTTATGAATATAATGTAAAAGATAATGAAATTATCTATTTTTATCTTAGAAGGAAATAGTAAGATTAAAATTAAAAGCAGAGCAAATAAAATTTATAAACATAAAGTTTGAAATTTCAAGAAAGCCAGAAATAAATCAAATGTATCAGTCAATTTGTATCAGTCAAATGAGTCAATTTTAAATTAAAATTACTTGAAAAGCAATTGGTCTACTATTACACTTTACTAAAGCACGTTTGGGGTCTAAACATTCGTGATCTTCACACATATCAATTAAAATTGCTCTAAATAAGTCAGCTATTATTTATTTAATTAATCTATTAAAAAATACAAAATTGTAAAATTTTCATTCAAAAATCAAACTAACGGAAATAAAATGAGTGTAATCAAATATACTATGAGATCCCAACTTGATCAAAAATGTTTATTTTTAATTTTGAATATAATTTTAAACTGTTATAATTTTCAGACGATATGTATCAATTAAATTATTTAAATGATACTTAAGGTGATCGATATTATTGCATATTATGGCGATACGTAAACTTTATCTAAATATTTTATTTAATCGTATTTTGAATGCGTGAATCAATTTAGTCTCAAGCAAATACAGAAGATAAAAATACGTGAACAAATAATCAAGCTATTGTGAATAAATTTTACTTAAAAACCGCAAACTTACAAAGATTTTAAGTTATATGTTTCAGGCAGTTGTGCTTTGGTTATACTCACTATCCGATTGAATGATAAATTTCTACACAAAGACAAATACATTGAATACACAATCAAAAGGTTTACAATTTATTTTTTTAATAGTTTAGAGCATTTTAAGCGATTAAGTCCAAAAATTCATTTGTTTATATTCCCAAAGTCATTACCAAATTTAAACTGTCAATGCAAAATTATATTCCAATACGAGATACGGTTTAAATTGTATCAGTTCGAGCTTTGTTCATGTAAATTATTAATATTATCTTAATATTATTCTTATAATATTAAGATAATATTATAATTAGAATAATATTACCCTTAAGTGAGCATTCAGATAAAGCCTTCCATCTTGATTCAATGTGTCATTAAACTTATCTTCCTGGAATGTTTGTTAAACAATCTTTTACATCAAAGTTATATAATGTTTAGTCCGTAATAAAGCTTGAAATCTTACTAATTAAGTCATTACTCTCTTCAATCGTAAAGGAGTTCGTATATACATCATCTTATACTAAAATTAGATTTTTTGCCTTTTTGTAATTAGGAAGATTGTTGAGGCAACAAAGCAGCGAATGGATAATTGGCCTTGTGTATTTTTGGTAAACCATATATTATGCTGATTAACGAACCGGTTGAATGAAAATTATTGATAACTTTATAGTTAAGTTTTATAGCTTTTACTTTCAACTCTGGTACTCCTATGACAAGCACTCAGACAATATTTGTCATTCTATTGGAAACGATAACTCCCGTATTATAGCTTATGCATATTAAATCAAAATATTTAATTTTGTAAAAATATACTAAATATATTAAATTAATATAAAATCAAATACCTCAGTTTAGAATAGTTCAAAAATGTGTCTTAATTTAGATCAGATAGATCAGAAACGAATGTCGTATTTATAAATAGCATAATTAAATTTACTATTTAAAACAACACGTATTCAAAAATTTGTACTTACAAATAATGGACATTGGGAATAAATTTAAATATTGCGAAATTCAATTCTTCTATTATGTTGCCAGAAAGTGAACTATAATTTAAAGCATATAATAATGGTTTACGGATAATATGTTTATTTACAGATGTACAAGGTAAGAAGCATTAACTCGATAGAAAAAATTCATGGATGTGATATTTGAACGAAGAATCGACCTTTACACAGAATATAGGCAATCAATATTTTAGAAAAATAATATATTTCAAATAATAGATAACAAAACAATGTAGATTGATCTAGGTCGACAACGTTTCTTATTATCGACTAATTTAATAACATTTAACAACATTTATTCGAACACAATAGAGTAATAGAGTGTTAACTGAAAGAAATATAAAATAATAAATAGAATTAAAATACAAAATAGCAATAGAGTGTTAACTGAAAAAAAATATTTTAAAACTTTCATAACGGAAATATGATGTTTTTTATATATTTGATGCAAACCAAATAGTATTTATTTAAAATATAATTATGTTGTTAAGAAAAAATTTTACATATTGAATATTACATATTAATAACGCAAATATAATGTTTTTATAACATTATAAACGTTGTATTAACGCAAATATAATGTTTTTTTGATATTTAATGAAAACATATTAGTAATTGTCCAATGATACGTTCAATGTGCTCTTCAATTGCAACAGTCGAAAATTTGTGAGCATCATATTTCTTTATAAAGTAAACATGATCTAAAATAAATTCTTTATATAAAAAGCCTTCTTCTCAATATAAATATTAAATATCAAGGCAACTTATTAGAAAGTAGCAAGAAATAATAATGCATCTTACATGATAGTAGCTCCGGTAGTCCCATGAAGCGAAACCCAGTCGGTAAACACTGTAGATTCTAATTCTCTGATTACAAAACAGAAACATTTTACAAACTGCAATAAATTAAATTATAAAAATATAAAAAATGTTATAATTTAGCCTATTTAAATATATTCTTTATATAAAAGGCTAGTATTTAACGATTAGAATTATATAGAAACTAAATTAATTCGAACTAAATTAAACTAAATTATATAGAAACTAAACCAAATTATACTAAACTAAATTAATATAGCAACATTTTTAAATTCAAATATCTTAATGATCTAATTGGTTATAAAGAAAACCTTGTAACTTTAGCGAAGTTAGCATTTTGTTTAATTTATACATGTATATTAAGTTACGAAGTAAAGCTTTCAACAAAATCATAAAGTTGATATTTTTCAGCAGCAAAATGAGTGACATGTGGTCACTCACTTGTCGGGAATAAAAGCAACTGCTTAATTCAAATGTATGAATCAAATGCGAAGTAAATGCGACAAAATATGACATAATCCTTTTACGAGGTTAGCAAATCAACTAAATAAAGGAATTACCTAATTATTTGTCAATTAAATATTGGACAAATGCTTACACATTTATTCAATAATGATATGAATATTAAAAGATTACGTACTTTGAGAATAAATAAAAAAATGCATTTTGGTAAGTATTGCTCAAAGGTAAACATTTGAAAAAGTCTAAACTGGTATTATTTTATGATCTACAAAACTTACATGTAAGTCAATTTATCCAAGCCAAAGTAGTCTTTGATGTTTATTGCACAACCAGAAAATCTTCTAGAATTTAAATTATCTATTAATTTTTTATTAATACAATATTTTGCATTTTAGACAGAACATTTTGTTAATTCTAAAATTGTATCAGGAAATAAGAAACGATTTATTCACTTTTTAATTGTGTTTTGTTTATACATCAATATTTTAAACTTTAATTTTCTACGGTCAGTGAAATTTAAGTTAAATTAATAAAGAATTTTGCTTAGATATTATAAAACATTTTGCGAAACAATTTGTGAATTATTAAATTATTTTATCGATACAAATAACAATTTATATAATCTTGAATTGTAATAAAATTGAAGGTATTAAATATTACACAACAATAGTGCAACATGAAGAAATATGGATCTATGGGATTGTAGACACGCTAGAAGATACGTAGAGATTGAAAGAAATAGAAAAATGAAAGACTTTTGCTTATAACAGAAAGTGTAATATAATCTTAGGCATTAATAGAGCGAAATAAGAATCTTAGGCATTAAGATATTTGTTAGATTGACGAGTAAACAATAAAGCCAAAATGTTATTAACTCATTGCGTCATGCATTGAAAATTGTTTTTGTATATCAACGTGATTATACTTAAAATGAATTTTAAATAAATGTGTCAAAGATATAATTTAATCACATGAGAGAATGCATTTATCTTTTATGAATAAAATTTCGAAATTACATTAACTATCAAACTTACATTTCTTCGATCTGATTAAAAATTCCGTTTATATTAGGGCATTGAAGATGATTTAAAGTAATTGAACTAAAATAACATCAATTTGAAAACAATGCGAATTAATTTGGAACAAAAACAATTCCAACTTTAACAGAAATCTGTCACAAACAAAAGTAGCAAAATTAAATTAAGGAATAATTCTGTAACTAACGATTTATTATCAGCATCAAGTAAGAAATGCCTGTTTTTGTAGTATCCGTTAATGACGATATCTAGTATCCGTTAATGACGTTAGGTTGTTTTAATTTCACCAGCTTTAGCAATTACTATATTGAACAAGTTAATGATATGACTTACTATGTAGTTACGATATGCCTGTTGAAGTAAAATCCTTCAAGCAGTTGATTTGAATTTTGCAAATTAGTTTTCAATAAAAGTTATAAAAGTACTCATCGCGGTTAATCAAGGTAATCTGCAGATTCAAGATTTATTAAATTCATAATTCTATAAATTCACAATTTCCAAAGTTGTGAATCGTGCAGGTAAATTTAGAAATATTATCAGCCTTTAATTTTATCAGGTTTATTTGAATTATTACCCGTTTAAGCAATGATTTTATAGAACTATTTAATGTTTATTTGATATTCAATTGCTATTTTACCACATTAAGCAATGATTTGATGTTTGTAAAATGTTATATTAATGTTATATCAATGATATATCACTTGAATTATGATAAATGTCAAATGTGGGGCGATCTAGGCGGATATTGAAGTCGCCTAGAACGAGTGAAGGGATTGATGACAAAGAACAATGAGAAAGGAGGTCAGCGAGTTCGGTAAAAAAAATAAGGCAGTAGGAGCTGATGAACCAGGACGGTATACAATGGCGAGATCTAGAGTGATCGGGTTAGAATAACGACAAGTGAGCAATTCAAAAGAGCAAGGACTGAAAGGGGGATTGATTTTGCGAAGAGACGCGGGGTGACGCGCGAATGCGACGATGCCGCCATGATTAGAGAATTTAGAAGGGCATGAGCTGAGGGGGCGGGCGGATTCGACTAGGGAGCAACCGGTAGAGAGCAGACGGCGAATGGAAAGGTCGTCGGAATCTGAGTGCCAGGATTCGGTGAGGCAGAAGAGATCGATGGATTGCTTGGTGAATAGGTTGAGGATAAGATCGGATTTATTGAGAATAGATCTAGTGTTGAGGAGACCGAGGAGGAAACCGTAGCTGTGGCGAATAGAGTCTAGTGGAGAAGACACATAGGAGAGATGGAGCGCCATCGAATTTTTGGACGGGTGTGAACAACTTGAAAATTTCCGTCTATGTTTCGGATGGAGAGTGATGTTTCGCCGTTTTCCTTGCGACGGCGTTTTTCGATGCGGGCTGAAGAGATTTGAGCGATTTCAGAAGGGGCGCGATCGGGGAAAATTCGAGTGGTTGAAGATGACATGAGTTTGAATCGTTGAGAGAGGACAGAAGACGCGTGAGAGCGATGCTTGAAAACAATTTTTAGGAGAGGGGGCTGGGAAGGATTAGATTGAGAAGATTTGTTTAGACGGATAAATGCGACAGGAGAAATGTCCTTGAAAAAGGATGGTTTATCCGCAGGGACAATAGACGAGAGGATGGATCTGAAGGCGGAAACATCGTGGTCTAGACGTGCTTGTGGAGATAAGGAGTTAGAAGGCGTGATATTAGTGACAATGACGCAACGATCGCGAGAAGCAAAGCGCTTCCGTAAAGGAGGACGACTGACGTGAGTAGGTGAGATCACGATAGAAGAGCTGTCAGTTGATGATTTGGAGGGATTTGGTTTGACGACGGGAGACAGAGGATAATGATAATAAAGAGGGTGGCAAGCGATGTGAGGAAAGGTTATGAGTGGAAGGATAGTGGAGGTTGGTGGAGGTGATTTTGATTGATGGATGCAAGGTATTGAGAAACGAGACGGGAAGGACGGGACGTGGGGTGTCGGGGAGTGAAAATACATTAGTTGTAACAATTTGCGGCTCCGTCACTGTCTCGGTAGATTTATCATAAACTTGACAAAATCCATCTTGCTGCGATACAATTTGCGGCTCCTTCACTGTCTCAGTAGATTTATCAGAAATTTGAGAAATTCGATCATGCTGCGATGCCATTTCCAATTGCTCTAAGCGTTTTATTAACAAGTTGATTTGTTTCGCCGCACAGAATCCGCAGTAGAACGGTGGCCCGCCACAAGTTTCCTGACCCAAAGCACAATTATGTGTTACTGATGTCCAGATTTGACAGCCGCTAGCGGAGCATTCCACTTGTATGTTCTCGAGCTTGCCGGTTTTATCGGTATCAACAGAGATTGCTCGCTTGGCTTTTGGTAGATTTTTCTTCTTGGCTCCCATTAACTGTAGGTTGCAATAGTTTACAATTTTTAAAACTGCGCTCCTTGTCTACAAAAATGCTCTTTGTATATAAAAAAGGTTTAGGTTCTTCTATTGTTCTTCAGTTGTACTGTGTATATTAATTGTATTTTTTTAGATTGTATAGAACTCTAAACTTGTCTTTGTATAGAAAATAGGTTTAGGTTCTTCTTCTATTGTTCTTCAGTTGTACTGTGTATATTAATTGTATTTACTTTAGATTGCATAGAACTCTAAACTTGTCTTATCAAATACTTTAGTTCTAAGAGCTTTGACGGCTTTTATATCATGCGTTGAACAATTTTTAGTTGTTAAATAAAAAACTCGTTTAATCATTCATTAAAGGTTAAGTTTGCTAGAACAATGTTTTCTTCAAACGGAGAAATGATAAAAGGTTTAATCGTTGCTCAATCTCTCATTTTGGCATAAAAAATAAATAGTCCAAATATCAGAATAATAATTTGTATACCAATAATCACATAATGAAATCTATTTTGCCACAAATTGATCCACGAAAATTTAAGCATACAATAAATGATTGAGTTAATAATTATGTTATGTTTAGGTAACCATAACCCAATGAAATTTACATGACAGTACGCAAGAATATATGTAAAAAGATAAATGTAAAAACTATATATGTATAAAAGTTAATTAATTTCTAAATTAAAAATTCTTTTAATTATTCATTAAAGGAAATAAACGAGGAAAGGATACGTGAGGTTGATCACAGTACCTTCTGCCCATTAGTGTTTGTGTCGATGAGTGGTGCAGGCAGAGCAGCAAAACGCAACTCTACGTGTGTAGGCGACAAAGATCAGCGAAAAACACAAGTCTGAATTTTCCAGTGTAATATCGTGGCTACGTTTGAAATTGGAATTGCTCTAGCCAGGTCGGTCGATATCACAATGTTTCCGAGCACCGCGTTCCAAACTCAATGCACCGGTACATTCGGTCATAGACATTGAGTTGCAAATCGCACAATGATCATTATTTTCTTTTAAACATATTGTGAATACGAAATATGTTGATTCCCATTTGCGGGAACTTCAAATGTAAATTTATTGAAAAAATAATAATAATATTATTAAAATATTATAATATTATATATATATTATTAATTACAACATATGGTTCCCTCAAATGGGCCAATATACATTTAACATTGTTATGTATTATTATTTATTCTAAAACATTAGAATCATCCATCCGTTCGGATCCACGACTATATGGGTGACCCCTAGTCGACCGGCACCCTCTGATTGCATGTGAGGCAGCACGACACAGCAGCAAACTTATGGACCTTCTGAGGCCACACAGGCATTCAGCATAGCTTTTATTCCCACGTGATGAACGCAATCGAGCAATTGTCCTGAGCAAAACCATGGCGTCGGGTCCCGCAGCACCAGAAGCCGTGAACACTAGCGGCATAAATCTACTCCTTTCGATATCGATGATACGTTCCGCGTATTTTGATCTTTTTCTCGCTTCATGAAAATCAAATGCAGCTTTTCTCGTAGACGCACACGATGGAGCAAAATGGTTGAAAACCGTAACGTCAAAGAACGTTCGCTCATATCTGGCGTCAGAAAGCCCAATGCAGACGATGTCGAGTCGCGCGTCGTCACTTCGACAAGTGACCCGATGATCAAAACAGTGATCACTATCTACCCGTTGTAATATCGGTTCGACACCAACCCCAGTACACACCTGTGATATTTCGGTGGCCAAGAAATCGCGTAAGGCGTTATGCCTTGTTATTACAACACCTCCTCGCTTGCACGAAAGCAAATGTGGGAGTTTCGCATCATCACCACACACACTTGTCCTTGGGAATCCCGATAGGGTCAAAGCCATATCGCAACGCAAGAGCATCTCTGAATTCATGTGGACACAAATGACTGAATTCAGCTTTCACTGGAACTGCACTAATCCAAGAGGAAGCACCCTGTCCCAGTGCAAATTCCAGGGCTTGATGCATTGAGGCGGGTAAGATTGATCGAATGTATGCCAAACGCTCATCCACAACTTTTTGTCGTTCTTGATTCAACTCTTTTGTCAAGTTATTCTGAGCATCCCTGAGAAGATCACCTTGTAGCCCACTATCAAATGTTTTACAAAAATTTTTCGAGCTTTCGAACTCGGTCAAAGCTGCGCTTACTGGATCAACAATGCCCATTCCACCCTTTGAAATTGGTGACGAAATCAACGCGTGCATAACTGAGTTTAGATCTTGATCGAAAAGTGAGGGAGCCAAACCACTGAATATAGTATCCCGTAAGGACAAATACAGATCCGTTTCACTTGGTGTCGATCTCATAAAGTGTGTCCATTTCCATTGTATTGACTTATTGAATCCTGAGAAAGCAGCATGGGGATCAAATCGTGATACAGTAGATATACGAGAAACAAGCTCAGTCCACTTTAATATTTTAATTTTTGTAATTTCCTTTACAAATTCGCCTGAGCCAATTGGCGCACCAAGCACCTCGATGCCATCGAACCGTGTCTCAATGTCTGCAGGAAGTGGATATTAATAATATTATAATAATATTATTAATAGATAATTAAATCAGCTAACTGAGTCTACGTATTGTTATATAATTATAAAATAAACAAAACATAATAATGCTAAATCAAAATTTAATAATTAAATAATAAAATTAATAATTGTTTTTAGATTTTCTATAATTTTAATCAAGTTAAAAAATAAAAATAAAAAATAAAAAATAAAATTTAAAATAAACGTCATTTTTATGAATTGACTAATAAATAACAGGCGTTGTATCAGAATAAGAATTAGAGGTCATCAGGAGGAACTGCTATGCTATCAGGTTTCGGCCCCTAACTCCTCTACCCAACATAGCAGCGGGGCCAAATACATGCTAATGATGTATTTCCTCTGAAATAACTATCTAGTATCTTATTCTAATGCAAAGTATATTATTTATTATTCATCCATAAAAATTTGCCACTTAAGAGTTTAAATTTATTCTTTATATTATTGTGTTGATTTATATATTTTACTATTTTCTGCTTGATGTTATTTTTATAGTAACCTAGTTTAAAATATGTATCTATTAAATTATTTAAATGATTTTTAAGAAAGCCAATATCATTACATATTGTTGCAATTCTTAAAATTTCATTATTTAATGTATTATATTTTATATTATATGGTATGCATGAATGCTCATGCAAAAATATGTTTCTTGTAAATTTAAATATGTCATCTTTACGATATAAATTAATAGTAGTTTTAGTTAATGTTAATTTAATGTTCATATCTAGATATACACCTTCTTTATCATTAATATTGGTTTTGTTAAGAATAAGGCTTTCTGGATAAATGTGCTCACTAATTGAATAAAAATTATTAGAATTAAATACACATATATCATCAATGTATCGAAACATATATTTCATATATTTATATTGTTTAGATTTAGTTTTTACACAGTTATGAACAAATTCATATTCTATAAAGCTTAAAAACAAGTCAGCTATAATTGGGCTACTATTACCACCCATTGGAACACCTTTTACTTGTCTAAATATAGATGTCCCTACTTTTAAATAATTTTGATTTATCAAAATATTTAAGGATTCTATTAATTCAATTTTATCCATATATTTATATTTATTTGATGGTTTAATTTTTGTTAGATAGGCGTTATAATTATTATAACATATATATGTATATCTTTTTCCGAATATAAGATTAATTAATTTTACTAACGCTTCTTTAATATCTACTAAATCTAGATTTGTATAAAGCGTACTAAAATCGTATGTATTTATATTTTGAAAATTTATTCCTTTTGTCTGTTCTAAAAATTCTTTTGTAGAATTAATACTGAAATAGTGTTTTATACCAGTATTAATTTCGATTACCTTGCAATATTTTTTAAAATGTGCTTTAATTACTTTAAGTATTTTATTCATATAAACAGAAAGTGGTTTTAATGTACATTTAAACGCACTACATATGAACCTAGGTTTTATTGGATTTTTATGTAATTTTGGATTCCAATATAATATAGGTATAGTTTTATTATCTAATTCAACCTTTATACCCTTTTTATCCATTATAGAACAGTGACTTGTAATAATTGATTCTAAACTCAACTCACTACGTTCATATGCTGGATTTACATTTAAATCATTAGAATTAACCTCTTTCATTAGTATATCATAATAAAGCTTTTTGCATATGAAGACAAAGTTATTACTAGCTTTATCAATAGTTGTTATTATATAGTTATCCTTTAATTTAGTAAGTTCTTTATACATATCTTTATTAATTTTATCTTTCCTTTTATAATTGTTTGTTATTTTCATTTTATTTTTAATTTTATCAAATATATAATCTTTCCAAATTTTTATCTTAGATATATTCGAGCTTTCACTATTAATCAGCTTACTAAAGTAATCATTTAAGTTATTATATAACGAACTGTATATTTTATTTTTGTCGTTGTTGTTATTTAATCTATATTTATACCCTTTCGATAGCAGCTTTCTTAATTCACAATTTTCAATTAATTCTAGATTATGGGTACATATATGTTCATTTATTTTATCAAAACTAAGACTTTTACAATTGCATTCTGTTTCCATTATGTTTCTAATATTATCGTTACATATTAATTTTAATTCTTTATTATAATTACAAATTTTTCGTCCTAATGGTGGTAGGAGTTTATACCTTATTTTAGGAATATATTTACTTAAATCTGACCCTATTATTTCTTTACTTTTAGAATTATTTAAAAGTCCGGCTATATTTATGTTATCTATACATTTATTAATGAAGTTTATGGTTAATGTATATTTTCTATTGTTATTATTTACATTTATTGTACGATTATAGTATTTTGTATTACAATAACTGTCTATTATACAACTTAGCCTATCATAGTCGTTAATTAATTTTTGATTTATTGAACATATGATATCTTTAGAAAAACTTCTTATATTTACATAAAGATCTTTTAGCTTATTATCACTTAAAAGTTGTTTTAATATTTCTAATTGTTCATTTATATACATATCTTTTTTAATATTTTTAACTCTATTTTTCCTATTCCTTTTATCACCATGACTTCTTGGTTTGCGTTTAACCGGATTATTATAATATAGTTGTTTATTATGTATTATACTACTTCTGCCAATTCCTTGTACCACGTCATTCAATCCTAATGGGTACATGGAATTAAGCGTTTTAATCCAAAAATCTTCTTTTTCTAATAGTTTTTGATTTAATATAGAAATGTTTTCTTCGATAATATGTTCTAAAATAAATAATTTACAGTTTTTAATATCATGTCCTATTAATCTCATATGTTTATGAAATATAGTTTGACTATTATGCTGTATATTATATATGTGTTGCCTAAACCTAGTTTTTAACATTTGATATGTTTTTCCTATATATTGCAATCCACATGTGCATTGTATTAGATACACTACACCTGCGGTATTGCAGTTACAATTATTATTAATATTTAATGAAAAACATTTGTTTGTCGTATTACTTACGATACAATTATTATTATTTATAACATCACAAACTATACAATTTTTTCTGTTACATTTAAAAGATCTAAAATTGAAATCATTAGTACTTACGTATTTTTCCATTAGTACTTTTCCATTAGTATTTTTATACTAATGGAAAAGTATAAGTATTTTTATACTTTTAGTATAAAAGTATAAAAATAGTATTCATTAGTATTTTTATACTTTTCCATTAGTATTCCATTAGTACTTTTCCATTAGTATTTTTCTATTGTTCATTAGTACTTACGTATTATAATATTACATATTATACATAAAAAAGTCATAAAAGTCAATTTTAAATAACAGATATAATTAATAAATAACAGACTATGAAAAACAAACTATGAAAAACAAACTATGAAAAACAAACTATGAAAAACAAACTATGAAAAACAAACTATGAAAAACAAACTATGAAAAACAAACTATGAAAAACAAACTATGAAAAACATACAATGAAAACATACGATGTATTATATTTTCATTAAAAACATCAATTATAACACAAATTATTTGTGCCGAAGCTAAAACGATTCAGCTTAATATTATTGATAGAGTTATACTAAGATATTATCGATGAAACATTTACAGATATGGCGTTACAAAGCTTTATCGAACTCAATATACAATTAATAATTTATATTTAGAGACTATCACTAGCTCTTATGGTACGCCCTGAGATGCAGAGAAGTACCGGAGGAATTGATCGAATGGGTGAAGATGATGTCAAAGAAACTACGAGCAGTGTTCCTTTTACAGCAGCGACTATCATAGATAGTTTGTATTCTAAGCTTGAAAGCGTTCATGTAAACGAAATATATTACATTTGCGATATGGTAATTGAAAACTTGGACTATTTGCATTGAGATAATTGTTGTTAGATTGTCATATTTTGAAGCATTATATAAAATCAACAAGTTATAAAGCATACCTTACTTTAAATAACATTTGATTTCTTATCGAAAAAAACAAGAATATTGATGGTATTTAATTTAAAAATGGTAATTTTAAATGACTAATAATATCAATATAGACCAATTGAGTCTATATTTAATCTATCAGTACTAAACGAGACTAAATTTATTTCTTACTTTTGCTATAAATTCAATTCTCGTCAATCAATTTACTCACAATGATTTGAGCTGAGATGATAAGTTCAAAAAGCCGGACGGTATCTCGGTAATTGGATTGCCAAATAACCTCCTATTACAGAAAATGTAAACATCAAATAACTTCGCAAGGATATAACACTATAATATGTTCAAGTATAAAAGTTATAAAAGCGACTTTGAAACAAATAAATGTTCAATTCGTAGAGTATGTGCTAGTTATACGGACCATTGTCAGCTGCTATGTGCTAAATCGTAAAACATAATATGCAATACAAGCTTTAATCTCGGATTTAGGTGTCTATGTCAATCCGGATTGGAGAAAAGGTTCTTCCTAATGTGAAGGATTTTAAGTATCTTGGGGTATTGTTCATGAGGGACGCAGGAAGATCAAGGAGATTAAAATGTGGATTTGTACAGCTAACGCAGCGATGCTTCGTTGTACAGGTATGTCGTAGTGAAGCGGGAGTTGAGTCTTCGGTCGAAGTTTTCGGTTTACTACGCAATCTTTGTTTCTATCCTAACCTATGGTCATGAGCTTTGGGTTATGACCGAAAGGATAATATCTCGGATAAAGTCGACCGAAATGAGTTCCTTCGCGGTGTGGTCGATTTTAGCCTTAGAGATACGGTTAGGAATTCGGTCATCCGGATGAACTCAGAGTTAAGTCGCCGCTTCTCTACATCGAAGAAAGTCAGCTGAGGTGGCCAGGACACGTTTTGAGGATGTCTATGGATCATCTTTTTCGAAGAGTTTTTTAGGCCGGACTCTCTGGAAAGGGACCTTGAGGTAGACTTCGATACCGCTAGTTGTTTTTACAAGTTAAAAGAATGCAAATGCTACTCCGAAAGAATAAATCGATTTATTTGTCTAAATGAAGAACAAAATCCTTTATATCATGGACATAGTTTATCATGGCAATTGATTTAATATATGATTTAAAAAAATGATACTTAGTTAGCTATAAT
The DNA here is from genome assembly GCA_012934845.2 of Pomphorhynchus laevis. Classification (NCBI taxonomy): domain Eukaryota; kingdom Metazoa; phylum Acanthocephala; class Palaeacanthocephala; order Echinorhynchida; family Pomphorhynchidae; genus Pomphorhynchus; species Pomphorhynchus laevis. The sequence goes on along the minus strand of WNNJ02001130.1, from coordinate 6,139 downwards.
TAAAATAATTAACTAACTGATTATGATTTTAATTAAAATCATAAGATTTCGATTAGATAAACTAATTATCCCAAATTAAAATCTGAAATTGATACTCGAAAATAAAAGTAGAGAACAAATTACATACATATCTTGAAGTCCCAACATATTATAAAAATCTGTGAGGTGTACTGCAGTAATCATGTTGAAAGACAAATTTCTAAATTAAAATTTTTTATTTGTTAGCTTAACAATGATTGACGTAAACTATATCGAATGCTTTTTTACATTATCGTAATTTATATCAAACAAATTTGCGTATTTCCTAATTTAGATATAAACATTACCGGAATCAATTGACAAGAAATAAAAAATACAAAACACTGCAAAAGTAAAATGATTTGATGTAGCAAACAATTATCGATTGTAACTTGAAATTTGTTTCTATTCGAATTGTTTAATTGAGATTGAATTTTAGTTTTTCAAATAATTGAATATATTATTTGTTTAAAACAAATTTACTTAAATAGTCATAACGTAGACAATGATTCTTGACAGGATCATTCCTAATATATTTTAGTTCACTGCGGTTAGTGTCAAAGATGTAAATAACATACAATAAGAGTATATTATATCAAATTTGAAATTTATAATTTTCTTTTAGCACACGTAAAAACGAAATAACTTTGATTTACAAAGCATATTTTTGATAATAAAATATTAAAAGTCTTTTAAGTCAAAATATTTTGAAAAATTAATTTTAGACACGGTATAAGTGCCAATTTTAAAATCAGTTATATATTTTTTTAATCAAAAACTACGATTTTGAGGAATCTTAAAAACGAAATGTAAAAAGATTAATTTTCCACCATTTGAAACAGACAAATCGTTTTTAATTGTCATCAAATTCCTAAGTATGTATTTAGCCTCATCGGATGGTGAGGCTAAAAGCATTGTGACGGCCACTTCTCTTCTTTGATCGGCTGTCAAAAGCTGACAGACTCGAGAAGAGAGTAGATCGACAGATTTGGAGGTGTCCGGAAGTGGGCCACAGGAGTTATAGATATCCGTAACAAATATGTTCCTGCTCTTTAAGTCACTCGAAGTCGGGATTTGCTGGGGAAGAAAGCCTAGCTCCATAAGTATGTAGGGTTAGTGACTCCTCAAAACTTTATCAAGGCCTACGCTATCAATCCAAACCGATACCTTCTCCCGCCTCAGACAAACTTATCTTTCTTGAATATTCTCAAGATGGAAGGCTGAGAGTCGTTAAGACGAAAAGTACTCGTCCTGTCCCTACTCAGTTGGAGACTATACTATAACTCCAGTATTCATTCGAGAGAACCTGCCTGAAGGAAGCAGAGAAGTTGGGAATGTGTATCATCTTTACTAGGACCTTGAATCTTGTTGGAGCGAGATCGTAAATGCTATTTTTAAAGGTAGTAGAAAGGACCCCGGTAGCTTGCGAAGAGAAGTAGGAATTAAATTCGGTCAAACTCTCATTCCCAATACGGGGGAAGAGTTGGATAGCTGCCTGAAAGAAGGTCACCCTGACGGGATCAAAGTGGAACCCTCTCCTCAACAACGTATCTTCCTCTAACATCCAACGAATTTAGCCATGAGAGGTGGTCAGCTGTTGCGGCGACTGTTCAGTGCAGATGGATTTAACAACCAAATCATATGAATCAGTAATATATCGAGGAGTGAATTTGTTGTAGAGAAATGAAAGTTGGCGGTATTTGGTTTATGTATAAGATAGTCGTTCCTGGCTCTGCAGAGTTCTGCCCTAATCCAACGACCAGTTCTGTCGTTGAAGTCACCGAGTAACATGTCGTAGTCACTACCTACAATTCGGTGCAGGATGTCACGATTATTGTGAATCTTCACCGGCCTGATATAGACATTGGCTATGCTGATTCGTTTACCGTTCTTAACTAGTGGTATAAATAAACAAGAAAGGGCTGGACACAAGTAGTTTAATAAGAGGGAGAACCTTAAGTAGCTTTTAACTACGGTTAGAAGACCTTGAAAAGAAGAGGAGTGAAGAGGGGTTATATACTGAGTAAAGTGGGCGATTATATGATTTAATGTAAATCTAGTAATGTCCTGTGGAAGACGGATATACCGAGTCTCCTTAAGGAAAATAACATCCACATCTCTACCAGATAGAAGCCTTAAGGCGGAAGCACCTCCCGAAATTTGCCAAACAAAAATTATAAAACGTACTAACCAAAATTGCCAAACAAAAATTATAAAAAGTACATAAAATTTTTAATAGTTTAAACTAAAAGGTAATCAATTGAAAAAATGGATAATAATTTGATTAAGTGATAGTTAAAATAATTAATTTGTTTTGATTTTGCATCTTCAATGTAAAATTAATAAAACAATGGAGACACAAAATAATAAACTTGACTTACACGTGTGAAATGGTGTGTTTGCTGCTTAAGAAACCATTGGGAATGCGGTCAATGCGATTGTGAGATAAATCTCTAAATCGGGAGAAAGAAATATTTGTTGCAGCTAATATTAAATAAAATATCTATAAATACGTTGATCAAGTAATATCATCAAATCAGAAATCGTCAAAAACAAATATTTATCAGAATTATCACGTAGATCTCAACTTTGATTTCACTGAATAGTAATTTTACTTAATTAAAAGTTAATATTAAAGTGTTCATCATAAAACCCCACCAAAACGGATTTTCCTGAGCATTTCAGCAAAAATCCTCATCTCTCACAGTTTTTCCAATATAAAGAATCCGCAACTTTATTACGAGATTCTTGGGGTTAAATCAGTTTCTAATTTTATATCTTAGGCTCGTAGAATAGAGGTTTATGGAAATTCATTTCGATCGTCTATATAAGAGAACACTTTCTTTCGGCCATTTCCTAGTGATCGGTGAAGATACGAAAGGGGAATGTGCGTTAAATTGAAAACTTTGCTTTAGGCGCAGCTTTCGTAATAAGACGAAATATCCGTACAAACAATGCATAACTTTGCTTAATAAAATTGGATGAACGATTCGTATATCAATATCGTTTCAGTTTCTGCCGTTGCTTTAATACAATGTCCTTAGAAGTGCTAGGCTGCAATGACTGCCTTAGTAGTGCTATATGCAACGACTTGCACCTGACATTCTATAATAAATTGATAGAATTTTAAAAACTAGCGTAGAGTCAGATGCACCGTTCACTTTGGTGATATATGCTCTTAGATTTATTTGTTATGTAATGGTTTAGATTTATTTGTTATTTAACTTCTTTATAAAAGAATAAAGTTAAAACCTTACTAAATATAAATCGACGGCAAAATTAGAAAATATCAAAGGTTGTAAGACCACTTGCTTTGAACCCGTATGTAAGGGTTTGCTGTTTGATATGTAACTGCGCCGAACAGATCATTTACGTTTCCGAATGATCACGCGGCTCTTAAACAGGTTGTAGGAATGTTTGCGTATTAATCCACATGGATTCACAATTTTTCTCAGTTGATTCGACCTTTGATATCCACGTGTTTTCCTCCTGGTGAACAGGCTGTGAATGCCTTTGAAGAAATAAAACATTAAATATCATAATGGGAATCGTTATTTACGTATGGTAATAGATGAATACAACCGGTTTCCATTTGCTTTTGCGTGTGCAAATACATTTTCCGCGATCGCCAATGAATGCTTGGTTCAGATCTTCAACATATTGGGATATCCAGAGAATGTACATTGTGACAATGGTCCTCCTTTTTATCTAAACATTTCCTTACATTTGTGTCTGTCTTTAGAATTGTGCTAACGCATTCAACTTCTTACAATCCTATAGGGAACGCCAAGTGGAACGCTTAAACGGAACACTATGGAAAACAATTGCACTTCGGTTAACTGGATCTTCAAACACACTGTTGTCATCAAGTCCTAGCAGAAAGTCTCAATGCTATCCGATCGCTCCTTTGTGTAAGCACAAATAAAACTCCTTATAGTCGTTTGTTCAGTTTCCCTCGCGAATCAGTTGACGATTTTCAATTGCCCGATTGGTATACTCCAAGTGAAACTGTTCTTATAATAAGCTTTAACAAGTTGAACAAATTTGAGTCGCTTGTCAAATAAGCGTCACTATTGTTCGGTAATCCACATTATGCTAGAGTCAGATTAAATGATGGACGATAAACTTATATTTTTACACGTCATCTAGCTCGACCGGCAAATGACAAAACTAATACTAAACACATTAATAAGGATACACATTCGCCTCAAACGATCGACACTATGACAGACGAAAAATCTGCATCAAACAAAAACGAGAGAGAAAATAATAACGAACAGGATCAGCACCTCTTCGTGCATGACAACGCAAGATCCAAAGTAAGATATTTACAGAAGTAGAAGATCTTGAAATCCTCCAACATACCTTCGCGACTATGTGGAGGGGTGAATGTCATAACACATTACTTATTGAAAACATATGAACCTTACCGTATTTGTATTATAGATATTTGAGTAAAGCCTGTCTAACATGGGTTCTAAATAAAGGTTCAATATCTTAGGTCCCCTATTTTATCTCTTCTGCTTTGCGATCTCTCCCCGTTTAACAAACCTTACTCATTGAACGTCATGCAATACGCCGATGGGATCCTCATATATCCTCATGCACCCTCACATGGCATACACGAAATAACGACATGGCATACACGATATAACAGTGCGCTCCAATAATGGAGCGCACTGTTACGTAATCTCTATGACATCACCTCGAACATAATATCATTATCTGCAACAAGTAACACAAATTTAAACCGGGTCGTTCTACAGCAACTAATCAAATTACTGTCCGTAATAGTTGGACTATCGCAAGGCAAACAAACTCAAATATTGATGTCATTTTCTTAGATTTGTCAAATGCGTTCAATAAAGTAGTTCAGAGTGTTCATCTTGACGATCTAACAAATGTGGTGTTAGTGGTTCACTTCTAGAGTGGATCCGTTTATTCCTCACTAATCGCATTACCGCTGTAAAAATCATGAATATATGTCAACATTGGCTCCATTTTCAAAGAAAGTCCCTCAAGGTTCCGTTCTAAGTACCTTGCTGCTTAATGTTTATATAAACGATCTTCCTGGTGTATTATCTAATAGCTACTCAGTTTGAATACAAATTGACTATAAAATGTGGTGGACAGCAGTCGACATAACAGACACTGACATCTTACAAGAATAAATGATACCTCTTACGTAATATTTCTTACGTTATAAATGCTTACTGCGTAATCCAGACAAATGTATACATCTTCACCTTAAATCTGCTAAACATGTTCCTTCATACTCTATAGACGTGTAACAATCAAAACTGCATCAAAACGACTGATTTAGGCATCATCGTATCTAGTGACCTCAAATCACGTAATTACCTTAGTTACACTTCAAGCCAGTTGCCTACTAGGTATACTGCGTAGATCCATCGGTACTATTGACGCTAAATGCTTCCGCATTATTTTCAATACAGTTATACTCAATCACATACTGTACGCCTTTCCAGTGACATACCCCCAACTAAAAAGGTGAATTGGACCTATAGGAGTAAGTTCTGAGGAAAGCCAATCATCTTGTACTATCGTTACAAAATGTTAAATATCTTGATAGATTCAAAATTTTAGGGGTCCAATTAGTAGAATTTAAGCCAAGAGAAGTTGATTTGGTTTTCGTCGTAGCGGTCTCTGTCCGATACAAAGTACTCTTGTCGACATATCTTTAATCTAAGGAACTCATATGTTCTTCGAGGTCATCATTTTTCCTTTAAAGGTAGAATACGTTCTAAGACGAGTTACGCTATAATCAGCAACAGTTTAACGAAACGTGGAACAGCTTGCCTGCATATGTCGCATTCACAACAACTGCATAAATTTTCAAAAAACGACTCAGGACCAATTCTACCTGATTTTCTGTTTTGATTTCTCTTTCCTGTCTCTTTTTTTAATTGTTCTGTTTCCGACTGTACAAGAATTGTGCTTACTTAGTTTATGTCTCTATAATAACTTATTCAACGAACTTAATCAACCAATGGGGCTGTTTGCAGGTAACCATTATTGTTATAGACAGCAGTGCTTTCTCTGAAACAAGTGCACAAGCAGATTTTAATTGAATTCTCAAAGAAAAACATTGATTTCATAT
>WNNJ02001129.1:0-53148 GCA_012934845.2 Pomphorhynchus laevis | reverse complement strand
TATTTATATATTATAATATATAATATATATTATATATTTTATATTATATTATAATAAATCTTATATATTATATTAAATCTCCTCCATGATGGCATATCTGATTACTTCGAATCTTACGAGCCGCTACTTTTCATAGCCTCTACTTTTACTCTTATCATAGCCGCTACTTTTGCTAATCGCGGCCGTCCTTCTGGCGGAATCTTATTGGCCATAAATTCCACATTTGCAAATTGGACCTATCAAACTTCAGTAAACTCACTCATCGTTCACACTCCTAAGCTTTCCATCGTCGTATGCTTTTTTAACCCATCGTTTTCAGCTTCTGACATTATCGATGAACTATCTCAATTCTTCAATTTCTGCTCTATGACCTCACAATTAATAATAGCCGGTGACTTCAACGCCAGATACGCTTCTCCGCCATTTGAAAAATTACAACAACTGATCAACTACTTTAATACTGTTAACTTGATTATATCCACTTCCTGCGAAGTTTGGTCATATGAAGCTTTCAATGGCAGAAGTTGCATTGATTTCATTTTCTCTAATACCACAGTTCGCCAAATGCATTTAGACCTCGCTTTCGAATGGTCCCTACTTCGCAAACATAAGCCTGTTTCATGCATGTTTCACACACACTTAATTCCAGTTCAGCCTAAACCGAACCTATCTCGCTTCAGTCGACTTATTAAGCCTTCTTTAATAAACCACTCTGATATCAAGTACGCTGTAACTATTAGTTTCTCTGGTGACTTTAAAAATAGTTACACCATCATTTGCATTACGCTGCTGGCTGCTTGTACTATACGATCTCACTTTTCAACCTCTTTCATATTTCAATGTAAGCCCACGTAGATCAAAGCTTTTCAAACAGCACTAATCGCTATGTCTAAGAATCCAGAGTACACAACATCCAAAAGAAGTGAATTCTGTCGCCAATATTGCAAGATGATGACCAATTACCGCAATGCTCGTCTTCGTCTAGAAGAAAATAGTCGGCTACGCTAGGCGGAATGATCTCCATGGAAACTTGTGTCTTCAAATTACAAAACCGCTTCTCGCATATCGCTCTCGGAGTGGGCAGTTCATTTTAAGAACCTTTTACACTTGCCACTCAAACATGTAACTCCCCTTTCGACTAACATAATGAGCCTTCTTACTTACGGCAATTTCGATCCTTCAATGCACCATTTACTACCGAAGAGCTAGAAAAATCTGTTTCGTATGGCTTCTAACAAAGCTGCTGGGCCAGATAATCTGTGCATTGAACATATAAGATCTTCATTTTTCTTTATCTCCGGTTACTGGACCTTCTTGTTCAATTCCCTTTCGCCAAACAAATTCCTTCATCCTGGAGGGGAGAATTCATCAGAGTACTTTATAAAGGAAAAGGTGATCCATCCTCCGCCTACTCTTATCGTGACATCACTATTCTCAACCACGCATACAAATTTTTCACACACATCCTCGCAAATCGAGTAATGTCATTGCGCGAATCCTTACTTCCACCAGAGCAATTTGGCTTTCGTCGCGGCTGCTCTACCATTGACGCTATCAAGGTGGCTTGCAATAAGGTAAAATCATGCTTTACTCGAAAATCTTCCATTTACGCCATACTCATTGACTTTAAGAAAGCTTTCGACTCTATCAACCGTGAACTTCTGCTAAATAAACTCGCTACTCAAAACAACGTCTATGGACGCTTCCTTCATCTTCTCTGCTCAATTTTAGGTTTGAGCACACGTTGCGTCTTCGATGGCCTTCAATTTTCAGAGTATTTAATCGCAAACCGCGGAGTCATCCAAGGTGACTCATTGAGCCCACTGTTATTCTCCTTCTTTTTAGTGGATCGACATTCATGTCTTCGTGTAAAGTACATAGATATCACATCAGTTCTCTGTGGCAAATGCGTGAAAGCTGCACGCTTACATGAGCATTAAAAAAAACAAAATAACAGCAAAAGTCACAGATTAATTAGTTAATTGTTGAAATGGAATTGGATTTGGCGTTTGAAGCACGGCATTGGTGTTGATTGGTGGATATGAATGGGCAGATGATTCCACGAGAGAAGAGCAGCCACAACGAAGAAGCGGAAGACAAAAGCGTTAGAGTAGTTTGGGACATGTAAAAGAAGGGAATTACGGGAACGCAAAGAACAGTAATCACGACGAGATTTGTCGAGAAAATGAAGGTTGATAAATGAAGGGGTATGAGAAACTTCTCATAGGGCCTAAAGCAATGATAAGAAGACGAATTCGAACACGACAATAAATGGTATTCCTATCGAGATAAACAAGATGGTGGGATGTATGATCAAAACAACGAAGACGGAGGAGTATTTGGACGGCTGCGTTGATGATGCGTTGTAAAGGAAGAAGAGTGGATCTAGGTGAGTTGGAAAATAGACTAAGACAGTAATCAAGGCTTGAGAACACGAGAGAAGATATGAGAGCCATACATGAAGGGAAATCGATCAATCTACGAATTTGACGGAGGTTGCGGAGAATCAAGGTAAATGAGCGTAGTTTATCTCGAACGAAAGGTTTAAGTGAAAGTCTGTTGTCGAAGTGGAAGCCTAGGAAAACGAGATTGTCAACGATAGGGATAATTGTAGAATTTACTGATACGGAGGGAGGTTCTACGCCGAAGCGTCGAGGAAGGATCCACGTTATTTTCGATTTATTAGGAGTCAGAGAAATACAAAGAGAAGAAAGATGATTCTCTATGCTGATGATCTTGTCATCGCATCTCGTGATCTCATGGAATCGCAGCTTTCTCTCAACTCATTAGATGATTCTGTAAAAATAAATCAATTTGAGGTGAATATTGAAAAATCGAGAATTATAAAATTCCGTAAGGGAGGCCCGATTCTCCGGTCAGACTAGCTATTACTTAATAATCACCCTCATTCTGTTTTCATCCAGGCGGTCATTCCAACTTCATCTTGACCGCAAAGCATCTAAAGTTGCAATTGCAACCTCTCGTGCTTCCAACATTTGTTCACTCTCATTCGAAGGTGCTATTCGCTACTTTCGTATCATGCTTCTTCCTATAATTCAATAGGGAATACCTGCATTCTGGGAAGATTTGTCTCTGTCTAATTTTTCCCGAATTGACAGGTGCCAATGGATATTTGTTAAACGCGTTATAGGTGTCTATCCTAAATCTTCTTCTACTGCTGTAGCAGCGATTTCAAAGCTCCAACTTTGTTCTCTATTTCTTTGTAATCCCCTCCATCTTCCTAGAACCGCTGAATTCTGCCATTATCTCGAAAACCTTTAATCAAAATTATCTTTGCTTGACCCAGACATATACATGACCTCTACATTCATTCAAATCGATTGAAAAAAGCCACAAACTCAAACACCCTCTTACTTTGAGAGTTTCTCTTTACGGGTACCATGATAAATTTTGCTCCATTCGTATCCCTCTTCATAACCGCACATCAACGTCCATCTGTATGTCTTGCGTCCCAATCATGTAATTCCTTGCTTCACGTGTTTGACTGCCCCCATCTTTTAAAGATGAGCTTGACGAAAATTGATAAACTACAAAGTCGGTAGCCATGGCGAAGACATTTTGTACTTCTCTTTGTTTTAATGTGTATATTCGGTGTTTTATTATTTTTGCCAAATGACGAGAGACTAAGAAATATATATACTAATATATATTTTATAATATAATGTATTTTTTTATTTATTACTAATATAATGTATTTTTTTATTAAAATGCTTCAATGAAAATTAAACCAATTATAATAATGGTAGATTAATAATTTAATCTACTACCCACAGTAAAAAACAATGTATTTTTAACCTATAACTTTAAAAGTTTGTTTGCCTTCACAAGGTTAAAGTAGCTTTTATTGTTACATAACATCGATTTTAAGTTGATATTCGCAACTTTGTTTCACAGTTACATCAGTATAATTTTTACATTTTTAATTTAATTCGGTTTAAAAGAGTGGTCTGGTTTTTTGGAACAAAACGATGATTAAACTTGCCTTATCTTTTTGGCTACCATTATTAAAAAGATATTTATAAACTGAATATGACGATTTTTAATTTTTTTTATTAAATATCAAAATGTAAACTGTAATATACCTATTGACCCTACTATTAATACACGAAATGTTTTATACACGAAATAAGAGTTTAGATGTCTAAAGTTGATTTAATCATTAATTTTTTAATATTAATGAAGCTTTGTCATCTATTTTCAAAAATTCTTAAAGCTTATTTTATTAAAAAATTATAGATAAAATAGACATATGTCGAAATAATTTAAGATGTTAAATTTCTTTAATGTCATCATTTTATATTGTCTATATATTGTATTTACAATACTGCATAGTATTGTATGAAATGTATGTAACTCAAATGTATGAAAATGATATTTAATTAATAATTAGTAATTAATGAACTCATTAATAATTAAATTAGTTTTATGATTTTATTAATAATTTAATTGATTTAATTAATTTAAAAATTTAAACAAATGATAAAAGATTTCAATATCTTTTTTAGTGAATAAATTTAATGTTATGAATGTCCCATTTTTAATGCTTTGTTTATTTTATTTCCTTGCATTAAAATTACTATTTACTTGCTCCATAGTGTATTTTGCAATTTTAGATCAAAAGAAAGATTCACTATCAACTGATCCCTCAAATTTTAAAAATTTATTAACATTAGATTCCACTACCAAAAAGCCGGTGATCACAAATAAAATGTTAAAAACCGTATTTTTATTATTTCTTTTTTATTTCGCTTTCAATATTTAGGAATGCTCCTCGCTTGCACTCCGAACACATTATCGATAAGAACGAAAATCAGAAAATACCAGACATTCACGATCAAGTGGCGACTAATATATTTAAAAATGATGGGTCCTTTATGGAACAGTTTTTAAAAATGCAAGCCAGTACGTCGTCCGGTGATGAAGGTTTGTTCTATATCTAGATTTTACGAGATTAGCAGTTTTTATCGATCAAAAACATAATAGTTATTATTTGGAAATAATATATAATATTATTTTATATATAATATATTATATATTTTTTATATATTTATTATATTATATATTATAAAATTTCAAAATTAGGAAAATGCAGTTATCGTGGTGCATATGCAGCAATTGACCGATTAATCAATAGTGCTATAATCGCCACTTATATGAAATTTTTATTTTATAATCAAAATTAATAATTTCTTTCTATAAATTGAGCGTGTACATTTTGTTCGCTTGCATATTATATAATTATTAATAATTATTATATAATTATTATAATTATTAAATTGATTTTATTTCAACTTCACAGTAAGAACAATTTTTTTCAGACGATGAATCGAAAATAGAACCGCTCATGTCTATTAACATATCTCTATCTGAAACAGAAAAGGTATATCTTTAGATGATAGTTTAGTATTATTGTTGTCTGTTTTAGGATCAACTACTAGGCATAAAGCGTGTTCCTCAAGATCGACAAGTTTGGGTGTTGTTCGACAATGATACTTATTCTTCCGCTTCAAATCAAATGTCTTTCAGTTCATCCGCTTCTGCTGTGCAACCGCCACAAGATAGAGGAGTGTTTCGGTCTCCAAGTCCCCGTGCTTTATTTCTTCGCAGCTTTAATCCTCTTAGCCAAGAACGGTGCAGACCGTTTTTATTTCCGAATCGTCCTAGATTTCCTCATTTTTCCGATTTTGAAAAGTTCACTAATAATATTCATTTAAATGCTGCTATATTCCGTGAGGCTTTTACCCGACCACCCAATTTCAGTGTATTTCCCAATTTTGTTCCTCCACCGCCAACTGGTCGATTCTTTTCTTCGGCCAATTCGCATTATCGCATGCGTATTCCACCATCATTTATCAATCCACGCCACCACAACCAAGCATTTTCTGCTGGCAACCTAAACTACTCGACAAGTTCCTCCCCCGTTGTCGATGCGTCAAACAATATTGAGTTTACTGTAGCAGATGATAATCAATCTAAAGATGATATATACGACCCTTTGTCTTTCGATGATAATGTGAGTTCTCCGGGAATGGTACATGATGATATTATGTCAACAGTCTCGACGACAGAAAGGTAATCATTAATAAAATATTTCATTATCACCTATTGATTTTTAATTCTCGTTTTTTTTCAACAGACATATGTCTGAGAACACTTTAAGCGTTGACAATTATGAAGGTTTGCTTGTCTTACTTTTTGAAGACTGCTACTTTTTCAACTATTTTACTAACTAATGATTTTTTTATTAGTTGGTAAAGTCGATAAAGATTTTAACAGCAAAACGTCTACTGGCGATTATGACAAGAATAATGATGACAAACAACTAATGGAATCGAGGTTTGATCGTTTATAGCCATTAAGTAAACGTAACAAATTGTTATAAAATGTAAACTTTCAACTTACGCCACATTACGTTACATAGTGATTTATCGGAGTACAAGATAATTTGAAAGTTATATAAGCTGAAAGTTACATCTAATTTACAAATGCGTATAAATTGCAAATTTAGCCGGGTTCATTGACATCACGATAGATCTTTAAAATCGTTTTCTATTTGTGTTATTGTATATTCAAATGTCAAAGATAGCACGAATAACTTATTAATTTAATTTTAATTAACTTATTAATGTAATTAGTATATTTTTAATCGTAAGTGCACTTTTTAAAATAGTTAATTAAATTTTCGGAAATTGAAGTTACTTTTAATATTATAATATTTCATCATTTTAATATAATGACTATATCATTTTGTTAATAAAAAAATGTTTATTTTGGCGCAAAAAAATATATGTTTTGCGTATATATTTTATTCATAATAAAATATAGTATGTAATTTTAGTATTAAACATTTAATATTAACAAAATTTTAAAAAATAAAATCACATTATGTTATTGCAAACAGCAAATTTTGTGACTAAATTAATCATAGAATAAATTTAAAAATGAGGTAGCTGTTTAGAAATCTTAGATTTTATAATTATCCTTAAATATAGTCTAGGCATAAAAACTTGCATTGTAGTCATGTTGATTTAAATAATAATTTTCAATTTTATACAAAATGTCTTTAAAATCTGAATTTTATTATCTAAGACGTATATTTTCGATTATTTTATTAATTATGAGTTTGAATTTGAGTTAAATATTTTCAACTTTAAAAAAGTTGGAAATTAATGTATGTTTTCTGCGAATGAACTTCGTTACAAAAAATAAGTTACAGAAAATAAATATATGATAAAGATATTGGTTGCTTTTATCTCAATTTATAAATTACAACCTCGCCCTTAAAACTGATGTAGTTATGACTTCCTTTCTGTATATACAGGCAATTATTTGAAAGTCAAGTGACTTTATGACTTAATCTTTACTAACAGCATCGATAGGAACTGCATCCATATTTAGTTAACGCCTATATTAATGATAGAGATTTTTTAATAATAAAGATTTAGACGATTTTTTTAATAAAGATTAAAACGTATTAAAATTAATCGGTACAATATATTTGGTACTGGTTATTCGATTTTGTAATTTCGCATCTCCCGGAATTTTTCAACTTATTAATTCTCGTATATAAGTGTATTTTATAAATGTTTTAATATATAAAGATTTGAAATATTTAAAATTAAAATTATTTGATAGTTTTACAAAAATTTATTTGATAGTCACAAAGAATAAAAATCACAATTCAATATTCAATACAATTTGAATAAACTGCGAAACAGAGCTATTACGCAAGTTTTTATAAATCACAATTTAGTGTTCAATTTGGATTGGTTACGGTGACGTTATCCTATTGAATTGCAAATATTTTTGTGTGTGATGAATTGTAATTATAAATATTTAACTTTTATACTATTTTCTTATTGTTAAATTCAATATTTTGATAGGAATTTATTCGTCCGTCTCTATTTACGTATTTTATAAATTTCATTGTAGTTATTTTAAAATGCATTTTTAAAAATATGTGTGTTATAATGTTTGATAATTTTTTAATATTGTTTTTAATATTTCAAGTTTCAAAACGTTGCGGACATATGCTTGATTTATTGTATAAATTTTTTTGATTTAGTTCTAATCCAAAGTCAATTTGCAAATACCAGTCGTTTGTGCCGGCATCTGAATCTAAATGTAATATAATAATTTCCGTTTTATTTTTACGATAATTTCGTAGATGAGGATGTCATTGCTTACAACCCATATGAGGAATCTGCACCTAAAAGAATAAAAATCTTAGACAATTCAAATTTAGACTGCGGTATTTTTTTCCGTTTCTATTTCAATTTTAATTTTTTTGAAACAGTAGCTAATGACAGTCATTCATGTAACTTCGAATCATCCGCTCAAAACGAAAGCGTGGACGAGAGCGATGAATCGGACAAAACATTTAGCCAGCAAATAAAAGAGGCTACAGAACGCGCTCGTATGATTGCTGAGCATATTAACGCTTCAATTGCTATATCCGGTGATTCAAACTTTGACGAAATTGTTGATACAAATCGAGAAAAGCAATTACAGGAGCAAAAAGAGGTAGGTGTATAGATACACATGTAATAATAGACAAACAATGATCTGTACATATAGAAGCTATTTATCAAGAATGAGTGACACTTTTTTTCATAAAAATAAATTGATCTTTTACTGGTTTAGCAATTTATTTGTTACAGCCATTTTAGTTTTAGTTTTTAATATGTACTCTTATTTTTATGATTATTTTTTAGTAATTATTAATTACTAATTAATAATTAATTATTAACTACATAAAATTTCCTTGTTTTTATTTGAACGGCGAGAATAGAACAACTTATAATAAAGTAAATAATTTTTTAAGTACGAAAAGTTCTTCTTAAAACTCTGGCCAAGTTTAACATGCGTTAATCACTACAGATTATTTGAAGATACGCAGACTCATGCTTGGTCTTGCTCGAAAAATAAGTTTATGTGTTCTGTGGAAAACCGTTCATATTGCGAATACTTACTTTTTCCAACGCAATTTTTCGAAAAAATAAGAATATATTATTTGACCAATTTTATTATTTGTGAATTATTTTGCCGACAATTAAAAAGTTGCTCTAAACAAATTTCTTAGAAACGTTTATCTTCTAATTAGCTAACTTTGACGAAAATAGAATAGTGGTAATTTTAGGTCTATTTTGTTTTGTTACCAGAAATTAATTTACTGTATCAGCTGTTGAATAAAAAGACGATTTTATATTTTATAAAAAGACGACTTATTTAAAAATTATTGAATAGAGTTACTGTATCAGCTGTTGAATAAAAAGACGATTTTATATTTTATAAAAAGACGACATTAATATTTTAAAAATTAGATTTTGAATATTAGAAAATCACAAATATAATCAGATCAAAAAACTGAGTATTTTCGCCTATACTGAATAAGATTTCGTGTCTAATAATAAAGTGTATGCTTGAAAAAGACAAACTTATTTACTTAATTTATTTTACTCGTTTTATAATTTTTCTCTAATCTCATAAATCAGATTAATGTTGTATTAATTTATCTCATAAATTAATGTTGTATATATTTACAAGCGAGTAATCAACAATAAATGGTTATTTATTTACTAAATAAATACAATAATAAATAAAATTAATATTTTTATTTATTTTTATAAATATCAAAATATAATTTACTATAAAATATAACCAAAGTGCGCAATCTTCTAAGAACTGAAATTGTAAAAACGTATTGCCTTGAGAATTTTCTTGTTGATTACTCGCTTTACATTCTGTTAAAAAAAACGAAAGTTATCTTTTAATATAATTAAAAGTTATACATTTTGCATTTAATATTTAGTATAAAATTGTTTTGCTTAAAACTTGCTGATACCTTTTATATTCTGGCATTATAATTCATACTTTAATTTATAATTTTATTCCCATTTTGTACGTGTTGGAAATTAATATTTTAATAAATATTTAGATAAAGAATTATTGAAGCTGGATCAAAGAAAGAAGGAAACATTTATTTGATATTTCGCTAACTTTTCTTAGCATCTTCAGAAAATTACATTTTGATAAAGAATTATTGAAGCTGGATCAAAGAAAGAAGGAAAATTTTATTATTAATTTTATTGTTAGCATATTCAAAAAAACTGAAAATGCTAACAGAGCTTAGCGAAATATCCAATAAAATTTCCCCTTTTTATCCGGCTCCAATATTTTTTTCTCAATAATGGATCATTATCAACTATTTACAATAATTCACATTTGTTTCAATAATGTGAAATTACCAAAAATAATTTTTATTTTCAAAAACTTTATAATGTACGACTCATAATTTTGATCAGTCCGGAGTATATTGTAAATTCTCTTTTTATTTTCAAACAATGAATATTCATTTGGGGAGAATACTTTGACTGTATATTCTTGGTATTCTCCGTATTGCTTGATATATTCGTCCGAATAAACGAAATATCAAATAAAATTTCCCGTTTTTATCCGGCTCCAATATTTTTTTCTCAATAATGGATCATTATCAACTATTTACAATAATTCACATTTGTTTCAATAATGTGAAATTACCAAAAATAATTTTTATTTACAAAAACTTTATAATGTACGACTCATATTTTTGATCAGTCCGGAGTATATTGTAAATTCTCTTTTCATTTTCAAACAATGAATATTCATTTGGTGAGAATACTTTGACTGTATATTCTTGGTATTCTCCGTATTGCTTGATATATTCGTCCGAATTAACGAAATATCAAATAAAATTCCCCCTTTTTATTTTAGTAATCAGAAAATTACTCCAGTAATTTTCTGATGCTAACAGAGGTCAGCGAAATATTAAATAAAATTTTTTATCTTTCTTTGATCCAGCTTCAATAATTTTTTATCAATAATGGATTATTATCAACTATTTAAAATCTTTAAAAATAGTTGAAAATTTATCAACTATTTAGTAATTTTCTGAAGATGCTAACAGAAGTTAGCGAAATATCAATAATGAATCATTTTCAACTATTTAAAAGCTACCATTAGCTTCTCTATCTGTTGATATTTAAGAAACATTATACGAATGTATTATGCGGTGTTTAGATCATGTATTCCAATGTGTCTCTTAAGTCCAGATGTGAAAATTAATAACATAACATGACTCGTTATGTTATGTCTAAATATCCAACAAATCGAGAGAAGTCAACGTAAAATTTATTACTACAAATTTTCGATCACTACTGCCACCTTCAAGAACAAAACAATGCACACATTCCAATCAAAAATATATAGCGAACAATGATCTGGCAGAAAGCAACTGTTAAATTAGTTCGGAAAAATAAACTTGCCATTAGTTGTTAGATGGGTTGGAAGATCTGGGTTATTGGCCTCAAAATTATTTGCAGGATTGTGATATCGTAAAATAATTACCTTCTTAATTTTCCTTAGTCTTATCTTTTTCGTCAGCTATAATCACTGCTCTGCCAACATTTATATCGTGTTCATGAGCACAAAATGGTTCCACACTGCTGAGCTGGTTTGTCCTAGCCGTATTGCCCGTTTATGCCATAATAAGCGAACAGCGAGCTTTTCGTCTGTTTGACCAATGTTACGGGAACCACAATCCTGAACCTACAATGCATACAATACACTGGTACGACTACTACAAGGGTATACCGAAGTAAAGGTGTTATAAACGTTATCACACCGTAGACTTCTACCTGCCCATAGGAAATATAAAATGTCGGCTGCTCGCTCAATATTCTTGCAAATGCTTAGATATTGTCTAATTGAAGACGATGGTAAAAAATGAATATAATATAATAGTGCAATCGCAGTTTGACTCGAATTACTCTCTATGGGCAATTAGTTGGCATTTTATTAATATTATTTGAACAAATGATTTTTGGCATGTGTATAATAAAATGACTTTTGGCATGTGAAGAACCTTTATCAAATTGGCATGTGTTGTCGCTGAATTTATTATTTTTCCAAATCAATTACTATATGGATTCAAATATTATACAAATTCATTTAAATTTTATTGAAATCTAAATCGAATTTAAACAAATAATGTCGTTAAATGCGTTATTTTTTATTATTATCCATTTAACGGAATACGCAATTATCTGAATGATTTATTTCGAAATTACTTATTTTTCAATTTGAATTAAAAATATTTGAATTCAAATATTTTTTATCAGTCGCTTCTAATCGGTTGTTGCGATCGTAAGCAACTGATTAGCTTCTAATTTTGAAAACTTCAAACTAGGTTTTAAAAATAGAGTTTTGAAAAATTAAAAGCTTTTGAATCACCACGCGTTTCTATTTTAATATATATAATCTTACCTTAAATTGATATATAACAAGTATTATTTTAAGATAATATTATACCATGGGCGCGTGTGTTATGATTTATTGAAAATATGTGATTATATGTCAGTTTTTATTCTTAGAATCGATGAATACCTTTAGAAGTCAGCACCAAGTGGTGAATTTCTTTGCAATGTTTTGTTCATCAGTTATCGCTTATCAATTACTTAAATCTTAAATCGTTTCAAATGTTATTGATATGAATGTAGGTATAATTACGTTCACAATCTGAACGTACCTGACAAAAGAATAAAATTGATATTTCGATAGTTCTTAGTATCACTAAAAACTCAAGTAAACAGTTGGTTAATCTGCTATAGCGTTTTTTTTAACTTTGATTTAAATTTCATTTCTAAAGGTATTTTATTTTTTCGTTTGATTAAAATATCATTGTCTTTTATTCATTTTTTATCGTTCTTCGGTTTCATTCATACTATGAATGCACCTTATTGCAATTAAAAGAATGAAATTGATATTTCGATAGTTCTTGCTTACACCAGAAAGTCACGTGAACAGTTAGTCAATCAGCTATAACGTTTTTTCATTTAATTATATTTGGATCTAAATTTTATATCTTAGGATATTTGATTTTTCTCGTTTGATTAAAATTTCATTATTCCTTTTATATTTTCTCTTTTTTGTTTTGTGCATGAAGTATATCACTTCAAAGGATGCAAATTCTCAAAATCAAAGGCTGTTAATTCGTGAAGAGAAATTAGTTTCTAATTTTACGGAATTATTAATTCAGTGATAGAGCCTTCCCGATGTTGATATCGGGTATTATCGAAATTCAAATTAGATATTTTTAGTGGTAATGAAGTGATGTTTACTTGGTTCCCATCATTTAATTAAATTTAAAGCGGAAATAAAATATTTTCCATATATTTGGTGTAAATCAAATAAATTAGGGTTGTAATTACCCACGGTTGCTGTGACTTTAGGTCCACGAAAACGAACATTGTGCTAAACCCAGTTAAAATAGAATGGCGTCTTACAGGTAGGTTGTTGTTTGATCGATTTTTATTGATTTTAGTGTTGCACAATAATTGCCAAGTTGCCATGATGACAAACTTGATAATGCGGTCAAGTTGCCACTACCATCTTAACCACAACCAATATAATGACGTTCAATAATCATTATAAAATTCTGATATTGATATTTAATTATTATTTCATTATAAGCAATTCACAATTTCCTCCTTCGATTTCATCAACACTTTTTGTGAAATTCCTTATAACATTATTCTCAATTTATGCTTTGTTATAGTATGCCCATACCTCTAACTTTTGCTATATCCAGAAATTAAAAGAATACAAAGAAATACGAATTTTATTTGATATTTTGCTTAACACTACTGACATCTTTGAAATTGATGTTCCTTATTCGAGCGATAATACAAGTCATAAGATTTCTACTACTACCACAATGTAATGGCAGTGATAACATTAACTTTATTTTATTAAAGTTAATAAAATAATAAATTATACTTTAAATTAAATATTCGAATTTGGAGATCAAAATTATTTTATATTTTAAAATCTGTATTTTATATATGTATCTCATAAAGGACATTTGTATGCCAAATAAAATTGATTTGATAATAGCTTAATGATTTAATAGTTTAAACTTGAAATAGTGGTGGACCGAGTAACTTTGATTTATTATTTATAAAAACAGAGTTTTAAGATTTATGTTAAATATCTCTGTTAAGATTTACGTCAAATCCCTTTAAATGAGGAAGCTTAATCTTTATGCATTTCTGAATGAATCATTAAAATTAATAAAGAGTCTTAGGTTACTAAACATTTATTAAAAATGTTAATTGATAAAATTTTATTAAATTAATAACAATTTAAAGATATGATATAATCCCGTCTTCGGTACTTTATTAATGAAATTGATGATAACACGAAGATGTTCAAGTGGACAAATGTAGTAGTTCAAATGTTATATTTTAAAAATTCTACTTGGTTGCCTATGAATATTTACAGCTACGTTCATTTATAATAAAGAAGCTGTTTGATATTTTAAATAAATTAATTTTTACGGAATTATAAGCACTTAAACTTTTATTAAAAATTAAGTATTTTGATTTATTTTTAAGCATTTTATTTTTGCAGCAAGATAGATGAAATAGGCAGTTGAGCCATAGTTTCTGCTAGCATCATAAAAAATTAATCAGTCAATTAAAAATTAAAAATTATTTCTTTTTTATGATGTTAGCATAAGCTAGCTAAATATAGAACTTAATAGATATGATTGATATTTAATAAATTGATGTCCAAATTGAACAATCTTTACCAATCTTTGCAAATTTAATGAATGTTTTTTGGTAAAATGTGTCAATGTTGACTTTATAAATTAGAATATAATTGAAGTCAAAGACGTTTTTGAAACTTATTCAATACTCTAAAATATTGTATGAATTGTTGAAAATTAATGTATTTTTAATAAAAATTTACAGATTACAAATTTAAGCAAATAATCTTTTTATTCCGCTAAGGTCATTATGAGTTGAAAATAAAAATATTTTATCAAATTCAAAAACTTTCAGTTAGTTGAATCGTTTCTTCATTATTAATAGCAATCAATATGGATTGTGACTTTCTTCCGCTTGTGTAAAATACTGTACTTTGGAATTTAAAGTGTAACAGAAAATTGAAAAAGTAGAGCACAAAATTTAAACGAATTTGCAAAAAATAAAAAATTAAAACATTGATTTAAAGAAATAAAAAATTAAAACATTGATTTAAAGAAATACAAAATTAAAACATTGATTTAAAGAAATACAAAATTAAAACATTGATTTAAGTAAATAAAAAATTAAAACTGATTTAAAATTTATTAATTAATTTGAATTTAGAACTTAATAGATATGATCGATATTTAATAAATTGATGTCCAAATATTTTATCAAGATTCTAAAAATTTCAGTTAGAAAAAACTATTTTACAGTTTAAAATTTTAATTGAATTTATATAATCGTTCCTAATAATCTATTGAGATATATTATTATTGAAATAAGCAAAACCAGCTATCATTAGTGATTACTGATTCTACAATATATTTAGAATTTTTATATAATATTATATAATATATTATATATTATATAATATATAAAATATATTACTTACATAAAAAATTTGAACTTCATTGATGGAATAAAATAGTGGGAAATAAAAGATAAAAATTGATTTAAATAAAATTATTATGTAAACAAATTATTAAGTAATCAACTTTATGGTATATTTAAGTAATTAATAAATTACTTAATTAAGTAATTTATAATTTAGATAATTAAACAAAAAAGTTAAAGCAACTAATCAGTTCGTTAAATAGATTATCAAATGCCTGATGTATCAAAAATTGATTTTAAATGTATGAAAGATTTTTTAAGATTTATATTTTAAAGATTTTTAAAGTTTTGTTTTTAAGATATGTATATTTCACCTCTAATACCGGTTGTTTTGGGTTTTATTTAAGATGCAATCTTTACAAAATGTATAATTTATAAGCTTACATTATAAATAAATTACATTATAGCATAAATTTAATATAATCAATAGATAATAGTTTACGTCTGAAACGTGAAAATTACGAAATTGTTCAAATTTCAATTTGAATGCGATTATTTCGATTATTCAAGATAAAGTAAAATAACCGAATTTGAGTATTTCTCTCTTTATATCAACTTATTGAATTGATATAATAATTGGTATTATGCAACAGGTGCTTTATCAGGAAAGTAAAGCTGTTTTCTCTAGTTACAAACAATTTATGAAACGATGATGCATAAACGTCGAGACCTTGAAGTGTATGCTGCTAACCTTCGCCGTGATGCTAAATTAAATGGTCACAACGAAGATGAAGTTGAAGATCCTTGTACGACAACATCATGGGAACACAAAGTACGGGAAGCGGAAATGGAAATCACAAGAGGTTTTCATTGTATTAAGTCATTTGATTTAGTGTTATTTGTTGCACAGAATGGGCAGACAGATTAACCGAAATGGCCGAGGGTAAGCACCACATAGGTGACTTTCTCCCACCTGATGAACTGAACAAATTCAATTCCACATACGATGTAATTATGAATTTGCTGTTCGACACTTCATTTTTTTCTAAAACTTTAAGGCTTTAAAATCAGGATCAACTCCTGATTTATCAGATTATAAGGATTTCAAAATACAAATGGAGAATATTGGTTACCAACTACTACAGAAGATGGGATGGCAGGAAGGGAAAGGGTTGGGAAGAGAAGAGCAAGGACGGTTGAATCCCATAAATAAGTATGCGTTTTATCGTTATTGCAAAGTATGAACATTTGAATATTTATACTTAATATGTATAAATAAGTATATTTTATTTAATTATTTAATAACAATAACGTTAATTTATTAACAAGGTAAGTTGACTAACGACCAATGTGACATTATTAACAGCTTTATGATCAATATGATTGATAATTTTTATCCAATAATTAATTAATTAATTTTATTGATTATTAATGATATTAATAATCAATTAATTAATTATTATATTAATAATTTATTAATAATAACAATTTAACAATTTAATTAATAATTATATTAAATATCATTAATTATTATTAATAATCTCAATAGAAAATGTTTTTTCTTGTTAATTTTTTTCTTCCTGAGGCGTCAAAATAAAAAAATCCTTTTTTATCTAAAATACATTTGAACATATAAATACAAAAATATAAAAAACATATATGACATCCATTTTTGAATAATTAGCATGACATATTTGAAAAATGTTTATTTTAATTTGACATTTACATAAATCTAACCTGATTACATCTGATTGTAACTTGATTGCATCATTTATGTTAACATTACATACATGCAATTCACATATTTTCTATTAAATATGTTTTTTAATCAAAGAATTTGTTAATATAATCAATTACATTACTTAATAAGTTAGTCAATTAATCGATTTATCTAACGCCATATGATTGATAATATAATTTGAATAGTTTATATTAGCTTATTTTATATTTTTATTATTATATTAGCGTGTATTTTATATTTAGGTAAAAATATAAAATAAAACATTTTAATATTATAATATATAAATTAATATTTTAAATAAAATATTTTATGTCACTTTTTCAGCAAAAACCTTTTTAAAACTTTATTCTTTAAATAGTCGTTTGTTTTAAAATTTAAAATTTCAAATGTTTAAACTGCAGCGTAAAATCTGTTCATTAAATTTTAAGACATTTAAGTTTTAAATTACATTTTTTAAATTGTAGTGTTAATTTGCTGCTTATAATTAAATTTAATACAGTTTTTTGTTTAAAAGTATTTCAAAAAATCAAATTTCAAATTTTTAAATTGCATCGTATTGCCTGCTTATTATTTAAAAGCTTATGAAACTGCTAAACATTTAATGCTTTGATCATTGTTATTATTTATTATAATATTTTTAATCACAACTGGATTGATAGAGTGCTGCACTTCAATCCAGTTGTGCTGCAACCCCCTACTGATAGGACTTAAAGGTCGAAACAGCATAGAGTCAGTTTATGCTGTTTAGTCTTCCCGATTCCTTCGATCAGAATTAAATAATTAATTTTTAATTAATTTTTATAATTAATCGATTTGAAGTCTTCCTACTATTTAATGTTCTTTTAAGATAACATTTTTTTGTTATCTCTGATTTCGCAATCTTAAAAAGGTCGTTATTAAGAGGAAAGCAATTTGATACAGCAGGAATTGGTGCACAGCAGCTCAACGAATTGTCCAGAAATGATGACGAATATGATATGTATCGAAAGCGAATGATGTTGGCTTATAAGTTCCGACCAAATCCTCTAGTTAGTGAAAGTCTAAACTTTTTTACTAAGCATTTAGTAAAAACTTAAAATTGAAAATTGAAAATTTAAAATTTAAATTTAAAATTTTCAATTTTCAATTTTAAATTAAAATTAAAATTCTTCTAATTTAAAATTCTGAGATTTTTTTATTCTGAAACTTCCGAATGAACCCCTCGGAATTTTAGGCAAATTTTACATTAAATTTTAGGAATTTCAAACTTTTTAATAAAGTTAGGAATTTGTTAGAAATAAGAAATTTGATATTTTATGAATAAGGAATTGACTAAGAAATTATAAATTTATTACGTTACATTTATGTTTTTAAATTTATAGAGTGTAAGCCGCTAGCATTCCGTACCATTATTGGTTTACAGCTTTAAGGATTCATTGCAACTTTATCGACACCGAGGACTTGTAAACTTACTGACTAATTTGATTTTGACATTTAATTTATTCCTATTAGGATTACTTTCTGAGTTAAATATTAAGAAATATCAAGTTAAAAGATACGTTTAACGTTTTTCACGTAAATAATCGAATAAACTAATCAACTTTATTTGTGTATTTTAGTCAATTAAATTGGATTTTGCAAGTGTTTTATGAAAAGGTTTTTTCTGTAAAGGCCAATTGAATTCACGAAAATTTACAAAGTTTATTTGTATTTGGCTAAAATTTTGATACTCAGGAAAAGTTAATAGACGATTTAATTCATTATTTATTTAAAGTAGACGGTGAATAGAAAGAGTAGCTGCACACTTTTTTATATGGCGTCATTTGTGTGGCGTTTTCACAAACCCTAATCGCAAAGAACGCTTAATTGCTACTTGCAAGTCATAAGTGTTCAATATTAAAATCAGTATTGACAATGTCCCTAAAATACTGCGATATTTTTACTGTAATACATAATTGAAGAATATTTTTGAATTGTTCAATCATTTAATGAGAGTAAAAATATTATTCGACAAAAGCAATATTTGAATTTATTTTCAAATGATTGCTAATTCAACTAGTTAAATTTGTTAATTAAATTTATAATTTAACAAATTATAAGTTAATTAAGTTAATTAATTTAATCTATTAATTAAATTATTATTGAAATGACTGAATTTATTATTAGTTAACTGATTTATAATAGACAAATTAATAAATTACAATATCAACTTTATATTTTAAAATCCTTAGATTATATGTTCCTCATTATCTTGAAGTTAAATGTTTTTATTGATTATCGATTGTCTGTCTTTTTAAACGTGATCATCATTTTTAGCAAATTTGCTAATGGCGATATATTATATCAGCAAAATATATTTTAACCGTTTTCGATGCCCATATAAAGTCTTTATTAGGGTTATTGGCTTTCAAAAGTATGCCTTTATTTGGTGCAATTGATCATGCAATTAATTCTTTAATTAATAATGAATTTTTATGAATGAATTTTAAAATTTATTTAATAGATGAAAATAATAGACAAGATATATAAATTAACAGATATTATTTTTTATTGAGAAAGTTCAGAATTATGCCAGTTAGTTCAGAATTATATCAGTGAATTACAATTTTGTCAATATTTAACGATTTTTTTTAAAAAACTTGTTTTTTTTTCCTATGCAAAATTAAATATTAATTTTATTTAGGAAAATTAAAATATTAAAATGCTTCGCACATTTTTTCAATATTTGTTATTATTTAGAACAACCCTCGTCGCCCATATTATTGACGAATACGTGAAGAACAATATATTAATGGAAACTTTGTATTTTGAAAGTTGTTGTAATTTTGATAATTAGTACATTTGCTGATCCTCGTATGTATCTTCGACGTTCTCACTATATTATAGATTATTATGAAAGCGATTTATTTTTATGAACATGTCTGTTTTTAATATTTAGAAAATTAAATATTCTAGTTTTGTTTATAGTATTAATTTTATAGTATTAATTCTAATACATTAATAATTTATAATAAAAAAATAATTAATAATTAATAAATAATTAATAATTATAATTAATAATTAATTATTCGAAATTATTAATTTTTGTATTATATTTTCGATTTTTTAATGTATTTTCAGCGATTTACACAAAATACAAATATAGTACAAATATTATTTACTAATGTAAGCCTATGATACAACGTAATACTGTATTATATAATATTATATTGTAATATATACATTGTATTATATTATTTTATGCATATTGCCTGAAAATTATTATACACTAAAGGAAAATACGATTTTAATTTGAAAACCTTTAGATCCTTTTCAATCAAACTTTTCAAGTTGATTCTTTTTTAACTTGAAAACGATCTAAACGATCGAAAGTCTGTTTACAAAATAAAATTGTATTTTCCTTAAGTCTAAACTAATTTTCCAGCAATATGCACGATAATCTACCAGACTCAAATGAACTTAGTTCATCGATATTTAATCATATTTTCATATATGCGTGAATAGCACTCACAATTGTATAATTGTGAGTTCCAATATTAATCATAATATTAATATT
Source organism: Pomphorhynchus laevis (assembly GCA_012934845.2). Taxonomy (NCBI): domain Eukaryota; kingdom Metazoa; phylum Acanthocephala; class Palaeacanthocephala; order Echinorhynchida; family Pomphorhynchidae; genus Pomphorhynchus; species Pomphorhynchus laevis. Next base: position 32,447 of record WNNJ02001129.1, on the reverse strand, counting down.
AACTTAATATTTATCACTTAAAATAATGAATAGTTTATTTATTATCATAATTGTCAATATTTAAATGTATAAAAATTATTATTGTATAATTATTGTTGAGCTTTAAAATGACAAGATTACCATCAATGGTCGTACGAGCCTTCCGCAACTTACAACAGTCAAACTTCGACAACTAACTTAAGTCAAGTCAATTTGAAAATTGTTTTAATTTTAAAATTTTAATTTTTAATTTTATAATTTTCCAGCAATATGCATAAAATAATATAATACTATATTACAATATAATATTATATAATACAGTATTACGTTGTATCATATTCTTAAGAACAAAGAATTGTGAAACATTTTATTGTAATCCTGATGATAGCAGAAGCTATCGAAATATAGAATTTTTTTTATCAAATAAAGGATAATTTCTGCTTCTTTGTTCCTGCAATAACTATATATTTAAAATGGAAGAAAATTATGCGTTTAGTATTGATTAGTTTAAATATTTTGTCAATTTTGCAGGTGATCACAAGGTGATTTCGCAGCAGAAAACAGCTACAGTATCATTTCTTCATTACTTGGAACTGCATACACTAGGACTCACAACATGTCATATTTTAGACTGACATATTGGCACTGTTTCGTCCGTTACGGCAATAGTACACCCAAACTCATCAGAAGGCTGTGTACAGCTGTAGTTTCCTTTTGAAAACCATTTGCACTTTCAGATTCGAACATGGGTTCTTTCGATATAATGGTCTACGCCTTACCGATTAGGCTAACCATCCTAGTCTGTGTACAGCTGTAGTTTCCCTTTGAAAACCATTTGCACTTTCAGATTCGAACATGGGTTCTTTCGATACAATGGTCTACGCCTTACCGATTAGGCTAACCATCCTAGTCTGTAAGCGTTGCCTATTAAACGTACGTGTATAGGCAAGCATTATAACGTACGTTTGAAGTTACCCTTTCCTACTGTGAACGTTTGTAAAAACGTACGCTTGACTATAATATCTAAACTACACAGTAATAAATTATAGTATTTCCCAACCAGTTTTTTATTATTTAAATATATAATATTTAATCTTAAATTTTTCAAATCTTTAATTCTTAAAAGCGATGTATTATATAAAAGGGTAAAGGATCCGAAAAAGTCTTTAAAAACATTTTTACAATTTAGAATTTTTTCTTCTATTTGTCGATTATTCACAATATCCGCCAATCATTATTTATCCAAAGGCATGCTTGATAAATTGAATTTATAGTTGAGAGAAAACCAGTAAAGCTAACGAGTATCTTAAAAGCGAAATATTAACACACAAATTAAGATACGAATTAAATTCAGACAAGTAAATTCAATAAATTAAATCATTTAGCTGAGTTTTCGTATTCTGTCTTATCTGTAAATTTAAATATGTAAGTATCCTGATCTTAAGATTTTTATAATTCGGATACTTTATAAGTTAGATTTTATAACTTATAAGTTTTATGAATTGATTAATAGATAATAATTGAAGGTTATCTGGAACTGTTATTTTATTAGGTTTCTCAACCCAACTTAGAGACGGGCTAAATACATGCTAAAGTTGTATTTGCTCTGATGTAATTCAAAGATCTAGAGCACAAATCCTTCTCAGTAACACCAACATTATATCCTACGTATTAACAGAATATTTACTCACCGAATATTATATAATATATAATATTATATAAAATATAATATTACATAATATTATGAATAACATATATATAATGAGAGAGATATTATATAAAAGAAATAATAAGATTTGATAAATGTCAACATTTCAAAAAATGTCGGTTAGAGATTAATTCAATTATTAATGATTGCCGATTAATAACTTGCTTTCATAATTATTATAATCATATAAATGATTATGTCTTTAATTGCAAGCATCTTGTTGTTAAATTGAAATCATCAAATATTAAATTATAATAATTAACTTTTTTATTTAGCCAAAATATTCGAAACATTAAGATGTCATTGTTTTCATGAATCTATTTGTAAATTGTAATAATTATAAAGTTGAAAATACTGGTTTTTACTTTAACATATTCTCTAGCTTGTGTTTTAATAACTTTTTGTATTTTCCTGAAGATAATAACGGAAGCTATCATAATATTGAAAATTTTGAAATTAAACTAAATTTTGAAAATTATTATATATTAAATCAAAATAATAAATAAAAAATCAAAAGATTTATTATTATATAATAAATCAAAAGAATTATATAGAAAATTACACATTATTCGTTCTTGAAAATTTATAAAATTTTAATTTCATACATTTGATAATATCGCGTGTGTTGATATCATCTTTGTAATATCGAAGATGATATTAAATATATTGAAATCAAGTGTTATATAGGGAAAAACTTTATTTTTTCACTTAAGAAGTGATTTTTTTTTAAGTTTTTAACATATTTTAACTATTTACCCATACCAAGCTTGAATAAACTTATACTGATATGTGAAATTTAAATTTTGTAAATTTACAAGAACGAAGATATTAGTTTTATTTTAAAAATTACAAAATAAAGAAATGAATAAAAACTTTAAAGGATTTGTAAAGTATCGCGTTTATTGATATCATTTTAGTAATATCAAATTTAATGAAATTTTCAATATTTTGATCAAAAATATAAAAAATAAATCAAAAGAATTATATAGGGAATCATTACTATTTAGATTACTGATGGATTGAAACTAATACTTTTGAGGCAATACAACCAAAAATTGAATATTGTTGTGTGAAACAGGCTATGTAAGTATAAAATTATTCATAAAACATCAAAATTGTTCCAATTTGATAATTTTTTAGAAATATGACGGCAAGTCATTACGATTATTTCAAAATTGTACTTAATTATTGCATTAAGGATATACCTAAAAACTGTAGAGTGATGTAATCAACTCGAAATAAAGCCGAGAAGAATATAGGCAAAGAAATAACATTAGAAGGAAGATGTGTGAAGGAAAGAGTAAGCGCAACATATGAAATGTGAAGATTGGGTAGTTCATATTATGATTTAATAATTGCTACTTTTGGTAAAATCAAAATTATTGCTATCAGCGTAATTTGCTCCAACATATTTATACATCTGCATATAAAATACAACCGATAAGAAAGTAACAAACAGCAATACAAAACAGCGTTCAAGTAGTACGCATTTCTATATACTTGCCGACCACTTTTATATCATCCTCTACAAAGCTCACGACCTCAAATTCAGAGGAATCAAAGCCCCGGCTGCACAAGCACGCCGCCTTCAAAATAGACTATTAGGGGTATCTCACCACCTAAGAGTTTAGTCGAGGCGGACTATGGTCGGTAATCTCGAGATGAGGAGCTTGAGAGACCTTAGTATTTGATCTAGTGACGTCCTCTAGTGAAGAATACTAATCCCGAGATAGTCAAGTACCCCAAAGGCCTACTTGAGTTTTCCCATTCAATGACAGATGCTGGGCCCATTTAAGAGCCCACTTAGCTCTCTTCAAAATACGTTTAAGTCTATCCAGGTCAGCTTTGATCGACCACTTCACCGTAATGGTGAACCACAGATATTTTACGTGAACCGTGATGATGGGGAGTGGTTGAGGTTTCAAAATGGAGGAGAGTGCTATGCTCTTAAGCTTCTTTCTGGTGACAGGGGCGCCTTGAACGACGACCACCTGCGATTTTTCGGAGTTTTAAATAAGATTGTATGCTTTTGTGTTTGATAAGCTGTTTGTAATTTTCCTGATTAAATAATAACAGGAGTTATAGAAATACTACAATTTTCGAATTTAAACTTATTTCTTCGTTCCTGTAAATTTATAAAACTATAAGAAGAAATAAGTGTATATTTTCAATATTTATAGAATATTGAAAATATTCTATAAATTATAGAATAGATAAAAAATGAAACAATATTACAATGCTGTAGTTTCTATTGGAGGTAGTATATGCAAAAAATATAATAAGACAATAAATAGATATTAAATATTAAGATATTAAAAATATTGTTTTATTAAAACAATATAATACATAAAGTATTATATATAATATATTATAGTGATATATTATATTTTACATATTAAATAAAATATAATATATGATATATAATATTACATAAATGATACATTTAGCGTTTCTTTATTTACTCTTATATGGTTATTTTACAACTGTCTTGAGGCAAGACAGTTGTAAGCAGAACACACTAAGATAATGAATACGATAAGCAGGTGTGCTAGCATAGATGAGAATGTTATCAGCATGTTGCATAACATGAGAGTTAAATGTATGAGAAATAGAAGACAAATCACCGAGAAGAAGAGAGAAAGGCATAGGGCCTAATGCTGATCCTTGTGGAACATCGGATAATATTACATAAATGATGCATTTAGCGTTTCTTTATATACTCTTATATGGTTGCAATCATTTCTAGGCAGACGCGGAAGAACGACGATAACAGTAGCAAGTATCGTTTCGTCATCACAATGACTCATCAGTGCCAGATCCCTATCACTGCTGGATACAGAGGAGGATACAGTTACCAGTCCTCCTCTGTATCCAGCAGCTAGAGGGATCTGGCACTGATGAGTCATTGTGATGACAAACAGTACTTGCTACTGTTATCGTCGTTCTTTCGCGTCTGGCTTGAAATGATTGCGTACATAATTCACGCGGAATGGTCTCACACTTCCTCTTATATGGTTATTTTACATTGTTACTTAATATTAATGCATGATATTAATAATCCATTCTTAATATTGTTACGAAGAAAAACGAAGTTTTAATATTAACTCGAAAACTCCATGTATTTGCACTTATTAAAATCCACGAACAGCGGAAACGTAAAGCAATGGCGATTCCGAACATAAAACTCGGTCCAATTGTTCGTTCCGTCTTAAGCGATTTTGGTAGACATTAAGTAAACAAGGGAGAGAGGAATAGATAGTACTAAAGCAGCAAAATGTGAGATTTTAAAGAATATTAAGGAAATCTATTGCAAGATTCTTATGTAGCTGATGAACTAAGAAATAGCAAATTAAAATAAAGAAAATAAACAAGCTAAACGAGTTCCAGTAGTACAGTCACTGAAGATGGTATTGTTTTAGTCTTTGTTTACCAAAAGCAAGTAAAATGTGCATGGAGACAATGTGCCTTCCATTTAAATTGAATAATCGTTTGGAGTAATTTGAAAATAAATTATGTATGAAAAATAAAATTAATTATTGATTAATTAATTATTAATTAATAAATAATTAATTATTAATTAATTATTGTAGATTAAATTGTAGATTTTTTTAAATAGTCTTACCGCTGACATTACTGCTAAATTTGTATTCGAAGTAGTAGAAAGTCTTCGAAGTAATGCACATTTAAAGTCGCCTCTTCGAAAATAGTCATTTCCGAACTGATTTCTCAATTTATCTTCAATGATACAGCACAGCATTCCAGTTACAAAGCATGATATTGCGATTATCCCATTCCCTATGGAATACTAAGTAATCATAGATAAGATTTGTTCTGCTTAGAATGCACTCACGTAATAGTTTTTACGCTCGCAGCAACCGAATATGTTAGTAAGGAGTTCCACACACGAACAGACTAAACAGGTCGACAGTATAACTAATGATGAATCCCTGGCTGTAAAAGCCTTGAAGTTTTGCCAATGCTTATTTGCCTGACAGGTCACAACACCAATTGGTGCTGAAGCTAGCTCATCGCCAAGCATTAACCATTCAATTGATATATAACAAATACACAATATCGATATTGAAAGCAAAAACTAGAGGAACATAATAGTAGAAGTTTTTGAGTATTTTAAAAAATTGAATAAACCATGGTAACTGAGATACATTGAACTTTATTTATTTAATATAAATGATTAAATTAATGAATTTTATTGATTAAAAAATAAATTAAAAATATCGACTTTTAAATTTCGTAACATTTTTATTAATGTACTCGAATTAAATTAATTAATTAATAACATTAATCAATAATTAATTATTGATTGTATTATTTCGAGTATTTTTATTATACTCAAGTATTTGGAGTATTAATGACTTTATATCATAGAGCTGACTTACTCTTAAGGCAAATATTCTTGTATTTGTCCTCCTAAATATTCTTGTATTTTTTAGCGAAATTGAGAAACACACTAGTTTTCATGAGACCCAAATAGAAAGAAAATGAATATATTTTAAATATTTATTAAATGAATAGTAATTAAATTTTGAATTTTAATTCGGGGTAATTAAAATCATTAATTCATTCGCACGAATTTCAGTAACAACTTTTTTAATAAACTCTGAATTCCAAACAGTATAACAATGCTATGTGTACATTTTAATAGTAACGCGGAAAATCATCTCCGTTACAAATATCGACAAATACCGAAAGACACAGTCGCTAAAGCAGCGACGACTTCCTCAGGCAACGTATTCCACAAGTTGAGCGCTCGATGTGACAGTCGAAAGTTGTCGGGCAATTGAGAGTGGTGCATCTTATACAGCTTTTCGAGTAACAGCGTAATGTCGTAGTTCTCAATCCAAGGATATAAGCGGGGGAACCATCAAGTTTGTTTACAATCGCACAGGACAAGTCTAGTAAGACAAATCTGTCACAAATCGAACTTATCCATAACGCACACAGCCGCATGCGGTAGGACGTTCCAGACCTAAATCATATCACTGAACCTATTTTCAGTACCGACTCATAGTCGAGCAATTCTCGCTTAGTGGTAAGAAAGCATGTAAGGATGTAGTGCTCCAGATGAAGTGGACTAGTGAAGAAAATAAGATACTAAGCATTGTAGGTGATAGTCTGATAAATGTATTTTTGATGTTGTACAGTGTCCTAGTTGCTTTTATCTTTCCGCGTTCACTATTCAATCGTGTCTTAAGAGAGCGATTAATTATTACACATTATTCCTCATGATGTTCAACTTCATTTAATAACGCACAATCAATGTGATACTTGAACGACGAGGTAGTCTTCCCCATTCTCATCAAAATATATTTATCAACTTTTTATAGGACTTTTTATAGAACTTTTTAATAATCCACAATTTTTTAAGACTCTAGTGGGTCCACATCGTTCAGTAAGGCAGTCCAGGTCGTCCTGTAGTGACTGACAATCGGCAGGAGTACGAACAATATTCCAGATTTTTAAATCATCAGCATATGCTAGAACAGGGTTCTTTAAACGCAGGAGCAGGTCATTAAGAAATACGACAAAGATAAGAGGGCCAATAATCATCTTCTACGAGCTGTTAGAGGCTTTTTAAATACAGAATTTATCATGATACCCAAAATATATTTCTGTTATACACAAGAAGAATTTTCGTTTTGATGGATCTATCATACCCTTTAAATAATCCACACTTTTTTTAGTATGCGAGGTATTGATAACGACAGTTTGGACGTCATACTAATTAAGAGCATGGGTGGTGATCATGGCTTCCAATGTGAGAGCAAATGGGGCAGACAAAATTATTAAAGCATATTAATCGCAAGTGCCTCAAAAGGTGTCATTAGGGAATATAAAGCTCGCTTCTAGACATAACCAAAAATAATATTGATAAATGGAACGAGCTTTTATTTGACCGCCGTAAGATAATTTTCTTAGAATACCAATAAAGGCAATAATCAGGTTATTGCTGTTTCTACATTTTAAATCTTAAGTTAGATAATTTATATTATCTTTTTAGCTCGGACTATTAATTTTATTTAGTTTGAGCTCAATATTTGTTAGCTGTATTGATTTCATTATAAGACTATAATCCTTATTCTGATACATCGTCTATTATTTATTAGTCAATTCATAAAAATTGATTTTTATTTTAAATTTTAAATCTTAACTTTATATAAATTATATAAAATCTTAATTATTAATTTAATTTAATTATTTATTATTTAATTATTTTTTATTTTATCATTATTTTAATTTATAAACAGCATAAAGTACGTAAATTGATTTGATTTGCTTAAGTAATAATGACTAATGTCAGCGGTTATAAAATACGTTTAAATTATTTGTATTTGTCGTTTGTTATAATTTGGTTCTGCGACTATTTATGGTTGACGACTCGACCGAAACTTTGAACTAATTCTATATTATTTTGTAAAAAGAATTAACAAATTCTGTCTTTTTTGTATAGTTTAAATTAAAATACTCATCTAATTTTAACAATAATATAGCAATTTCTCTTGATGATCTCTAATCCTTATTCAGATACATTGTCTATTACTTAGTAGTCAATTCATAAAAAATCATCTTTATTTTAAATTTTAAATTTTAACTTTATATAAATTATGTAAAATCTTATATATTTTTTATTATTTATTTAAAATAATAAATTTATTTATTATTTATTTTAGTATAGATTGTAAGTTATACGCTTCCATTTCATTTGTTCATTAAACAATGAAACATATTAGATAAATAGTATGCTAATTTGCAGTTGATTATTTACCAAATGATTAAAGATACAATGATACTTGTCAATACCACCCTGCAAGCAGATGGTCGGCTGTAATTTCAAGCATGTTGGAATTATTTAATTATTGAAATAATTAAATAATTAATTTTATCGGATAAGCAAATTAAATTTTTTTAGTAATTTTTACTTACAATTCTGAGTATATTGCAAATTCCACAAAACGTGACCGTATAGGCATAATTCCAAGGTATTTCAATTTTCTGGTAAATTTGGTCATTCTACAACATAAAACATAAATCTCCGAGCAGGAAATATATGACGTAGCATATAATATATGATAAATTAACTTGTCTCTCAATTAACTTAAATTTTGCTAATAAGAATTTTTTGTATAAAACGGCAGGGTCATACAAGAAAGATGGTGTATCAAGTAATTATATAACATGATCAATCGAAAAAGAAATTCATTTTTATATTTGATAGCTGCTGTTGATTTCAGATTAATATCTGCTGATATCATCATCAAAATATTTGATGATGATAAATATCAACATCAAATATCCAGATATCAACATCAAATTTGTCTAATGACGTACAATTTGACAATTAGTACAATTTTACCCTGCTGCTATGTTGGGTCGATGAATAGGGATCGAAACCTGATAATATAGCAGTTCCTTACGATTACCTCTAATCCTTATTCTTATACATCGTGTGTGGTTTATTAGTCAATTCATAAAAATAAGTTTTATTTTAAATTTTTAATCTAAATTTTAACGTGAATTGTATTAAATCTTATATAATTATTTATTATTTACAATTATTTCTCTTTATTTTTAAAGATAAAAAACTATAACTATAATAAAAACTATAATCTTTGTTGGCTAACAGGAGAAATTGCTTTATTATTAGAAAGTGGTTTATTCCTTAAAAATTGATTTTTATTTTAAATTTTATTAATACATATTATGGTTATATAATTATTCACTATTTACCTTTATTTTTAATTTATATACATTATAAAATACGTAGACTCAGTTAGCTGATCTGATGATCGTAATTCTATTAATTACGTTTATTTTATTAATTCTCTACTATTTATTAGTCAATTCATAAAAATGGATTTTTCTTTCAAATTTAAATTGTATATTTTATCGTTTTAAATTATATAAAATCTTATATAATTATTTATTTTTTATTTATATTTATTTTTAATTTATATATAGTATAAAATACGCAGACTAAGTTATCTGATCTGATATATTTCATATATTTATACAGTTTGGATTAAAAAGTATAAACTATATATTATATTCATATAGTTTATCTTAAGCAGTTATAACTTTATTATAAATAGCATCAGTTAGCTAATTTATAAAAAGAAATAAACTGATTGCTACACCCATTCTCCAATTTTGTGTTCATATAGAATGAAAAAAATATTAAGAACTTGTTTTGATAAAATAATAAAAGTAATATTAAAGATAAATGATATTTACATATTCTTTAAAGAAAAATGATAGTGATATATTCTTTAAATATATTTCGCCGGATTCCGCTAACATCACCTTGTGATAAAAAAAATTATATCTCGCTTGATAAAAATCACGCGAGCACGAACTTGTGATCTTCTGTGAGTGCAAGTGTGAGTGTAAGTCCCGATTAGGCGTCACTCTATAAGACTGTAGACGAATTAGGGGCGTAAGATTAATCTTCTTGGAATCATGCATTGATCCGGGTTATTTCAACTTGGACAAATACAAGTAATTAACATTTTCTAATTATTTAATTAAAAAATAATTCTTTACAACGGAGATAATTATCGACTTAATATACTCTGTACTTGCGGGATTAACTTTATTAGCTACCAAAGTCGTTTATTTACATCAATGTGTATCCTTACCACCAATAATTGGAAACTTTATTTGAAAAGCTTTATTCGCTTTTATATTTCCCCATATGCAAACAAATATTTGCATCTCTAATAATTCCCTTAATAATTTCACGTGTGTAATCTACACATCTTTGTTGTAATCTAAACGTTTAATTTCGATTTGCTTAATATGCATTTATTGATTTCGTCAACATAATTTGTTCTAGGTCGATATCTAAATTAATAATTTAGATTTATTAAAATTATAATATTATTATCTTATTTTTAATTATTTATTAAATTAATAATATTCAATGTTTTTTATGGTTTCAATATACTCTTAAAAAACGAGTTGGAAACTAATTTTTATTTTTTAATGAATTTATTCATCAACAAATTGCCTAAATAATTTCATTGTTATTTTTACACAGCGTTATTTCATTTATTTCGATTTGCTTAACTTTTATAATGTCAAATTATATATCATACATTTAACATCAAACGAAACCAATACTTTAGTTAGAAAATACTAAAAGTTTAAAAAACTAAAAATACTATAAGCTTAGTTTAGCTATTATAGATATTATTAAACAAATTAAAAAGACGCAATTTTTAAAAAATGAGTGAAATTTAAATTTTCTTAACTCTAATTCCACTAAAAATTTAAATTTTGTAAATTTTTATTAACTAAAAATATTTTTTTTATTTTGTTAATAATAAGTAGTTATAAATGCATGCAAATAAATTTTAAAAAAATAAATTAAAAAATAAATTAAAAAATGCAAATAAATTATTATGTTATAATCCAGGTTGACAATTACATAAGTCAACCACAAAATAAACGTAGCAATAAAACTTCAAATCCACTACTTCCATGCAATCAAACTTTTCTTTAATTAAGTACAGATATCTAACGAACATAAAACATTAATATATATAGTTTATTCATTATATAATTTACATAGATATAGACTCGCTATTTATTCTTAATGTGTTATAATAAATTATAATCAAATTTCTAAATACATATATATGGTCTTCTCTAAGATAATTTTGTATATTACGTATATAGTCCTTCAAAAGCGCTTATCTTTGAAGACTGCCATATATTTATAATATGTAAAAATATATGTTTATCCTTATAAATTAAACTCTGCGAAGGATCATGAACTGACGTTGTCAGGAGAACACACTGATTTATTAGAAACGGCTCTAAACGAAAAAATGAGCTATTGTACATGCTAGTTTTGGTTCACAGAAAAGCATTCAGTAACCAAAGTACTAAAACCAGTGTTTGTTTAGTTAGTTCTAATTTTCTATTCAATTCACGTGGTCAATAATGCGATATCCTGAAACAGTGCTGATAGCTATAATCAGAGACATTGATCTACTTTTAAAAATAATTATCGAGCACAAACTAATATGTCAATACAAAATATAAGCGAAGGTGATCAGACTGTATAGTACATCGTTTTATAGTTTACCTCTTGCTCTGGCTGAGATCTGATGTTGTTCATGTAGTCCACACTTATAAAATCTTGATCATGGTTGGATTGACTTAGTTCTGACATCGCTGATTTTAACGATTCGCATGCTTCGTCTTGCGACGATAGACTGAACAGCTGATAATCATCTGATACGCTTGTATCATCATATGTTTTAGCATAAAACATATTATTTCGTGATAATTTTGTACACTAAAATGATTATTTTAGCAAAATCTTAAATTATATTATTAATTCAATAGAAATTAATCAAATATAATATTTAATTTGAAAATACAAATTAGGCAATATGGCACATAAAAAGGTTTGCTATATAAAAATATATATTTTTGAAACATATTATTTAGAAATTAATTAACTTTAAAAAGCGATTTTCTATAAATTCCATGGTAGTCCATGGAATTTATAGAAAATTTATTTTAGCTTTCGGTTCTTTAATGTGACGTCAGTTAGTTATCAACGATAAAATCAATGAAATTATTTGTAATCAAATCTGTTTCTAGAAAAGAAAAGAAGCAGAAATAGAAAACTAAATTTTTGATATAGAAAGTAATAATTACCTTTTTATCTATTAATACGTTGATAGTCATCAACGCATTTGCATGTCAGGACATAATGAACAATACGTTTGAGTTAATAAGGAATAATTATAATTGAATTAATAATTATCAAATATTTCCTTTTTTGAATTTGAAAATCATTAGCAGAAAAAGATATCTCAACTGAACAATTTGTCATCATCAGGAATATTTAATATGAAAATACAATAGAGAAATTAAAATTTTTAAAGTGTAAAGTTCAAATTTATTTTAATATTCAGACTGCTGAAATAACTTGACGGCGAAACTGAACAAATACTAGCAAAACTGAACTCTTACATTATAGCTGATTTAATGAAAATGTATAATCTAATTCTATTCGATTCTTTATGTGCAATAGCGACATCACCATCCCTGGCAAATATCAATCTTCCGATATTCTTTAGTTATCAAATTAATAAAAGCAATCTAGCATTCCTTCTTAAAACAGGCTCCGGTTTTAAAAGTTTCCTTTGTTCCAGAGTCAGTTTTAAACTGGATCCGGAACAAAGGAAAATAATGGACTGATACTCTTTGATGACTTTTAATATTCGATATCATTTATTTTACATTATATTTATTTTAGTATCTTATTTTAATTTATTATGAAGATAACAGCTTTCTGATGCAAATTGAAATTATAAAAAGCTACTTAATTTTCCTAATCTATGCTGTGAAAATTCCACTAAATATTTACATTTTAAAACGTTTGTAAATAATTTTATTTTTAATAAATAATTATTTAATTTACAATTTTATATTTTAAATTTTATTAAAATATTCAGTCTAAAAATTATGTAATCGTTTTACATTCAGTCACTATTTTAAAGTTAATGTCAGTAGACAATAAAGTTGAAATGTTATCAGATTAACTTAATTCACGAATGACCTGACAGAGGCTATCTGCCCATGTATATCATAATTGTAAAATCATTATATTGAGTTTTATATCTGAAGATATAATTTATTTGGCTATTGTGCCTCTCGACATTGGGCTACACAAAATAAATAAATAAATTTACGTATATCAAGCATAAGTCGTCATAAGCAATCAAATATTCAACGTTTTATTATTAGCGTAATTTATCGATATTCTTTAAACTCAACTTTGAAAAATAAGCGAAAATGTGAAGTTTTATAAATATTAAGTTTTTTAATTATATTAAAAAATTAGATTTTTAGTTTTGTATATTTAGTTTTTTTAAGTTATAAAGTTTTTTAATAATTAAGTTTTAATTATACACTACATTAATCGAACAAAGAAAGGTAAGTTGTTTGTAATTGATACTTAATTATCCATATAATGATGCTTTGCTAACATAATGATTTTCAAACAGCTATATTTTCAATAATTAATGTAATTAGAAGCTAAGCATATTGCGATAAATTCGAATTTAATTGAAATCTATCAGCACAAATATTTATTAATATTACATTGTAGATTTACATATCGTCTGCTTTATTTATGCACTATTTTATTTCCAACTATTTTATTTTTATTTTCAATTATTTCAATTTCCATTTGAAAATGGAAATTTCAATTTCCAATATTTCAATATTTCAATTTCCAATTTTCACTATTCTATTGTGAATCATGATTTACATGAAATTACTTTAAATATCTATGTATATTAAATATCCAAATATCGTAAATATAAATACATTATTTGATGTCAAATAATATTTAGTTTGCCAATTATACCTTACTATATACTGCTAATAAGGCGATTTATATTCATTTTGACCTACGCATCCGATAGCACACCCAAAAACTTTGTCGATATTGATTATTAATAAAAATTATCGTTATTAATTATTAACAAATTTGCTTCATTGAAATTATATATTAAAAACGTGATTTTCATATCTATAAGTATTTAGTTGATTGTATAATTTTTACTAAATTGTCAATTTAAATATTGCCTGTAGTTTAATTTATTAATAGATCCAACTGATTGTTGTATTTGATTCCACCGTTGGCGAATAAATGAATACATGTCGTTGTTTGTAAATATGTTTTTACAGTCACGAAATAATGGAATTAACTTGATGTATCTCATTCGGTACTTTATCTTATTTGATATCATTGAACAACAACTATACATCAACTACTTTTGAGTCTGTACAATTTGTAAACTTTTTCAAAAAAATATTATATAAATTTCATATTGATTTATTAATTAATTATAATTTATTAATATTGTCTATATAATGAAAATTAATAATGCGATGGAATATTTATAATAATAGGATTAAATTTATACCGAGCAGTAAACGTACTACGTTGTAAATTAACTTACCATCCAGATATATTTTTAGTTTACTAAAGGAAACATTGCCAAAATATATTTTATCAATTTATAATCATAACTATAACAATGGTTTTTTGTAGACTAGATATAAATGTTTACAATAGGATGGTTATCATATTTGAAAAAATAATGTTGTCATGGAAATCAAATATTTAAAAGTTTAAGATTTCAAATAAATTTAAAGTCTAGCATAAAAACAATATTGGGTCATTGTGGATTTACTATAGTGACTATTTGAATAAAACATGTCGACTGTTTCATTACCTTAGTTTATACAAATGTATATGCTTTATAACTCATGATATATCGAAATATACGAATTTTAACCATGAATTCAATTTATGGTTCAAATTACGACAAAAAAATGTTTTATTGTGATTATAATGAATAGCAAATCAAAGGTCAATTGTCAATCTGCCATATTTTAAGATAACGGGACGAACAGATGTCAAACGTTCAGCGAATCTCAAATTAGAGAAATTCGGAATCCTACACGATCCTTTACGTAACAGGTTCTCAATGTCACTGGATTCCCTTAAAGTATGTGGGTAAGTTGCTGGTAAACCGTATTCAAGGATTGGTAGAATATATGAGCAAACTATTGAACATTGATGAACTTATCCGATCAAAATACTTAAAACCCCATAAAATACGATTAACTTTGTTCTTTGTTTGCTTTATTTTGTTGTTGTAAGACTTCTAATTTGTAATTTAGTGGACTTGTAAGTGGATGCATATCCCCAATAGCCACTTTAATAAACCTGTCTCTTTCAAGAAAAATAGGAGTTATTAAAAATAGAAATTATTTCAAGTTGTTAATGACGGCCCTCAAGAAAAATGATAGATATAATATCCGGATTCAATTAGATTTAAACTAATCAGTGGAATTATATTTTTGAGCAAACGATACATTCAAATTAATGCTTTGAACATTTACTATAATCCATCCAAATAACGATCAACTTCGTAAAATTACACATTATGCGTTTGATTCATCTGGCTATTATATATATCATTTTTCTTGAAGGCCGTCATTAACAACTTGAAATATTTTTTCTATTTTTAATTACTCATATTTTTCTCGAAAGAGACAAGTTTTTGAAGTGACTATTGTGGATATGCATCCACTTACAAAACACTTTTTGTAAAAAAAATTTTAAACTTTTTTTAAAAAACTCTTCGTTCATGTTACTATCTTCCTCTCAGTGTTTTATCATTTTCCTCAAACTATTACACGTGCTCCTTCTTTTATTGCCACTCCTATTCTCTGAATAAACTACCTCATCTCATCTGCTCAACTACCACATTTCCATCCTTCAAACGAGTCTCCACACTTTTTGTCCCTTAATAATTGATCTAACTCTTTTAAACTCTTCCACACGCAATCACGCATCAACATCAACTTATTGTTCATACTTTTGTTTTTTTAGTTTAGTTTTTACTTTCATTTTTTATTTGTTGTAAAAACTTTTAATTTGTAATTTAGTAGACTTGCAAGTGGATGTGTGCCCACGATGGCCACTTTAATACACTTGCACTTTGTAGACTTGTACTTTAATAAACTTGTACTAATAATGGAACACCGCATTCTATTCCGTATCCTTTGTATCACTTTTAGACTCCTATATTCGAATTCGCTTTCTTATCTGCATTTTCGATACTTACCGAATCCCGCCTCACTTTAATAAATCTTCGTTCATGTAACTTTTCCCCATGTTCCGTCATTTGCCTCAAACTGTAGCCGCCATTCCTTTTTTATTACCGCTACTTTCTGGAATAAACTGTATTTCGCTATTCGCTCAATCACCTCCTTTTCATCCTACAAACACAGCCTCCGCTCTTTTTGTCTTTTAATGATTTATTTCAATTATCCACACTTCTTTAAACTCTCCAAACTCTCCCACACATCAACAATAGATATTGACATTGATTTACTTTATTTCTTTGTTCTATTTTTTGTAAAATTGTAACAATAGCCAATAATAAAATTGTAATCGACAAATGTATTAAAAAAATCTTAAAATTATCAAAGCACTACGGAAAATATTAACTTCCGGGTAAATCGAAAAACGTTTATTTTTTGTTTCCTCAAAGTCCACGGATTCTGTTTGATGATATTTTTTATACCTGCTTAACGATTAATTAAATAAATATTATATTCTGTTCCTCAATGTATTTTTACAGTAAAGCTTAATAACATAGGGATGTTATTTAATTTGGTCATTATCTTTATATATTTGAAAACAACATAAATTCTCATATTATCGTCATGTGGCAATGGTCACATCAAATTTCATCAATCGAATTTCGGGTAGAAAAATAGTTTTCATTAATTTTATATAATAAATTTCAAGTTAGTTTATGATGACGTGTATTTTCGGGCCTAAAAAGCTTTTTAAACAAATCATAATCTGATTTTAGTTAATACTAGTGTTTTATATTAAGTTTTCAGTTCCTCTTATTAGTTTCTTGATAAAAAAACATTCAAAATATATAAAAATACATTTTAATGAAGTTATGGTTATTTTAATAAAGTAGTGGTCATCTTGTAATTTTAATTTTCGCCTTTCTAAGTTCTAAACCCAACTGAAAATTACGGTTCGATAGCATAAAAGCAACGATATTAAATCACATTTTCATGCTGTAGTGATGATATCTTGTTAATTTTCTTCATTCACGTTTTCCTGAGTTCTGAGCACCTGGAAATTACGATAATTATATGTATACTTCCAAGGGAGCTGAAGCTCGTACGGAAACATCACATCGAATAAAAAAAAATAGAAAAAAAAACGAAAAAAAAACATCAAGAGTTTACGAGGTCAAGCTTTAGGCGTTCTTTGAATCGTGATGTTGATCACACCAGGTGATAATCCATTCCATCGTTACAGGCGCGATCCATCACTGTCGTGCAATTTGTTCGATGCTTTGAGCGATGCTTCAAACATAGCTCGTGTCCACGTAACATTGAGGATTCACTAAGAAAGAACAACTGCTGACACGGATGGAATGTTAGCCACTTTTAATAAAGCTGTATCTCTTCAATATTTTTAAATATTGAAATAAACTGAAAATATATAGAATTTACGATCGAGGGGATCCGGTTGATAATAATAATAAGTTTTCCTAAACAATAAAAATATCTTGAATTTGTCCCATCTTATAGATGCAATTTTATTGTCTACGCGGTTTTCGTTTACGAAATATTTTAAACATAAGAAAGCAAATATCGTATCAGTAATCTCGAAAGCTCTGGTAGTTGATTCTTTATCTTTTTACGACGCGTGCCACTATTTAGCTTCATGTTTTCATTAATAATAATTTATGATGGATTCTTTGGGAGGATCAACTCAACATTTTAAATGAATAGATTGATCTCTTCGTGACGTTTTACAAAGACTTTATGGCTGCCTCATCTAAATTGACACCACTATCGATTTCTCTGGGACAGTCTTTAAAATTCATTACAACTCACTGCTCACTATCTGTTTTTGTCGTTTATGGACAAAAAGTGTCGTCTATAAACTAAACGATACTTTTTTTGAAAGAGTCAGTACATGGCTACCACAATCAACTCTTTCGCATTCGTATCGCATACGCGAACGGTCATCAAGCTGTATTCGTATCTATTGCAGACAGTCGTGATAGTCCAACTTACACGTATAACGGTGCAATCATCTGTCCGACAAAAGTTATAATTTCCGGGTTAGCCGCAAATAGGCCTTTATATTGTTATCAATATTATACTTAGAGCGTTATATGTGATTTTATGTGATCACGGGTTGTTCCATGCCTGCTTTCCGAGATGCGTAAGGTTTCATCCTTATTGACATTAAAACAGCCTTTGCTATTAATTTTGAGATCGTTAATCCTTTGGTTCGTATAAAATCTATGTACGAAGAATGACTGCGAGTGGGTATCTATCTTCAGTATTGTGTTCGTTGTCGAACTTATTCCTCTAATATTTGTTTGTGTGCTACTTACAAAACAATTATTATTTATAACATCGAAAGCTTTACAATTTGTTCTGTTTCCAATCCGGTTTTGTACATACTTTTTCTATCATAATTTTTAACGTTGCTTTTTTGGTGTCATCATCTAGTTTAGTTGACTGAGACTAAACTTACATTGGCCATCCAGCAGCATATGACAATTTTTCTTAAGCGGTTGCAGTCTAAAACAAGATATAGAAAGACCTATTACCATCACTCAATGTGCTAACGCGACAGATATTAGCTATTACCTGATATTTTAAACGTGATTACGTGAAGCAGTTTAGATTTTAAAGTGTAAGCATTAGCTATTGGAATTCAAATTTCGTACAGAATGCACGAGATTTTCAGATTGGTATGGAAATAGTCATAGTTTCGTAAGAACTTTGGTGTTTAATTTTGTTATGTAAATATTAATTTAATATCCCTTAATTTTACTATAGACTATTGTTTAATTTTGTTAACCAAACTTATCTGAATATTGGGCAAGTTTGGCGCCTTTATTATAGATAGGTAAAAAAATAAAATTACGATTTGTTTGGTAAAACAAATAGTGAAGATAAGAACATCGATAATTATGCATTTCTCATTTGCATTTGTTATATTAATGGGTAAGATTAAATATAATTGTTCACTAAAAGATTAATTGTAATTCAATGGCTATAAAAATAAATATTTTAATCTTGAATTTTTTAGATTTATATAAAGTAAGAATTCGAATATAAATAACAATAGATTTCTGTATCAAGAAAAGGAACAATACATGTGAGGATAATATTGTCCCACAACCAGAAAAATATTTTATTATCAAGATTTTATATAATTTAGATTTATATAAAGTTAGAATTGTAAATTCTAACTTTATATAATTATGGGTAATGCTCTTCTATAAAATAATAACGACAACATATTACAAGAATACCAATATATTTTTCTCAATTGATACCATTCTGCGTGAATTTCTTGTAATACATATAATCCCGACGCGAAAGAATGACGAATGCCGTTTCGTCATCACAATGACTCATCAGTGCCAGATACTTTCCACTACTTGATGCAGAGGAGGACTAGCACTGGCAAATTCACACGGAATGGTATCATTGGAGAAAAATTCATAGTAGAAGTTAGCCGATATAAAAGAGACCTGCGCTGGCATTTGCCAGTTATTTTGCTAATTATCCTATTTGGTGAAGCTGTAGTGCTGGTTCAGCACTCTACGATGATGTTACTAGAGGTTTTCTAGTACATCATTCACATCATGATTCGTTGATTGCCGTCTGCTAGTCCTCCTCTGCATTCAGTAGTCAGAGGAATCTGGCACTGATGAGTCATTGTGATGACGAAACGGCATTCGTCATTCTTTCGCGTCGGGCTTATATGTGATAAAAAATATAAATATTTTAACCAGTGATGCATTAACAACACAGTATATGTTATTTTGTTGAAAATTTAATTACTTTAAATTGACAAATGAAAAAAATATCCAAAATTAGTAAAGATGTTTGAGCAAATACTATGTATCATGGAATATATAGCGTACATTGAGCAAAAACAATATATGATGATGTTGTAATACCGATATCTGATATACTTCATAAAAATTATTGTATGAATATTTTAAGAGCAAATTGGTTAATCAGACTTCCGCAAAATCGAAAATATGCCACTCGTTTTGCTTGAACTATGGAGATTATATAATTCTTCTTATGAGCAGAAATACACCAAAACATACATCATTTTGCAGACATACGTTAAACAATCACCATTAGATGATGAGCTTCAATATATTTCCGCTCTAGGCCCAATAATTTTACTTATATCAACCAAAAGCCAAGTTATTCAAGAGATAAAAATAGAAATTGCGGTGATAGCATTTGGAAAGACACAACCACAACATCCTTGACAAGGAAATCTCTAAAATAATAATATTTCGAATTAAACAGGTTATCGAAATGTTTAAATAAAAATTCATTGATTTATAAAATCAATTTTAATTGAATTCACTGAAAACTTTAAATTTTAATTTTTATAAATACATTATTATTCGAATATATTAATTAAAAATACTATATTTATACATTGACCAAGCATTTGCTTTTAAATTCATCATCAGGAACCTAATTTATAAATTTACTAAATAATAAATATTATTTAGTAATATTATTTGTCAACAGTAAATATTATTTATTATTAAATATTTATTTAATAATAAATATTTTTTTAGATCAACAAAAATATTTAATAGATATAATGCACATTTTGTTTTTAATTTGTGTTGAAAATGTGTTCTTTCTTTTTTGAGGAGGCAAATTTTGTTAATTTGAGCTATTACTCTGGACACGATTTCCATTTTTGTTCTGTTTAGCCACAAGTTTGGACTTTTAAATAATATTAATGATAACAATATTTGATAATATTTATTAATATTAATAACTTCAAAAATAGCATATTTAATAATAATGCATTGTACTCTTTCAGCTTTAACAGTGAATATCAAGCCAAGCAACTGTTTGTTGCGATATAGGAATCCAACGTGTGATGAACCATACGATCCATATGAAAATCCAAGGGCGGATTATAACGAAATAGACGATATCTATGACAAATATCCACAATTTAAAAAACATATTATACTTGGTCGTAAAGTCCTACTTTAAGTAGACCAAAATTTGTAAAAAATTATGATGTAGGTTTTGAAAATGTATTAAACAATGATGTATTGTTATTGTGTAATTAAAATGAAAGACTTTTGTTTTAGTACCTTAAATAGACTATTTGTAAAGTTGAATACTAAGAAACACACTGTAGCCAAAAGAAACTTAAATTTCATCTTAATTCCTTAATTTCTGTTTACCATGGAAAATAAAAAGAGTTTCATATGAATGATGTCCAAGTCGACAATGGGTATGGTCAACGATCGAAAAAAAACCAAGTTCGAGCATAAAAGATGCACTTTTAGGTTAAAAAAAATGCATAGTTAAAGAGCAACTAAAAGTTCCTTTAGATACTAAGGCACTATTTTTCGAATAAAATAGCTATAATTGGAAAGCATCCGGACACAAACTTACAATGAGCCGCGGTGTATTATAGGTGATAACAGGCGAAACTTTATCTGGCAATAGCGGGCACAACGTTATCTGTTTATAGCGGGCGAAGCGTTATAGCAGAAGAACAATAGTAGAACATAGGTGCTATGAACGAATAAGCTGTGAGTTAGGATGTGCTGAGTTGCTAAGTGTGAATGAAGGATATCACAGCTTTATTCTTTTGTCAAATTTGTATTTAAAATGGTTCAGAAATTTACATTCCCCAAAATTGTGACAGGAGATTAAATAATTATTAAATAAATAGGTTCCTGTTTTAATTCCAATTACATGGTTTCATTTATTGAATATAATAGGCGATGCTTTATGTTCCTCGATGATTGCTCGATAGCTTTGATGAAACATAATACATTTTAAAAGTTTTTACTCGAGCATTTTAAAAGTTTTATATAAATTTATGTATCATTAAGAATTAATTACATAAATAGTCGTAAATCGATATTTATTATAATAATTTAACAATTATTCAAATTACAACAATCAAACTATTCCTATTACATGGTTTCATTTATTGAATATAATAGGCGATGCTTTAGGTTCCTCGTTGATTGCTCGATAGCTTTGATGAAACATTATACATTTTAAAAGTTTTTACTCTAGCATTTTAAAAGTTTTATATAAATTTATGTATCATTAAGAATTAATTACATAAATAGTAGTAAATCGATATTTATTAGAATAATTTAACTCTTATTCAAATTATAACAATCAAACTATTCCAATTACATGGTTTCATTTATTGAATATAATAGGCGATGCTTTAGGTTCCTCGATGATTGCTCGATAGCTTTGATGAAACATTATACATTTTAAAAGTTTTTACTCGAGCATTTTAAAAGTTTTATATAAATTTATGTATCATTAAGAATTAATTACAAAAACAGTCGTAAATCGATATTTATTAGAATAATTTAACTATTATTCAAATTATAAAAATCAAACTATTCCAATTACATGGTTTCATTTTTTGAATATAATAGGCGATGCTTTAGGTTCCTCGATGATTGCTCAATAGCTTTGATGAAACATAATACATTTTAAAAGTTTTTACTCGAGCATTTTAAAAGTTGTATATAAATTATGTATCATTAAGAATTAATTACATAAATAGTCGTAAATCGATATTTATTATAATAATTTAACTATTATTCAAATTATAAAAATCAAACTATTCCAATTACATGGTTTCATTTATTGAATATAATAGGCGATGCTTTAGGTTCCTCGATGATTGCTCGATAGCTTTGATGAAACATTATACATTTTAAAAGTTTTTACTCTAGCATTTTAAAAGTTTTATATAAATTTATGTATCATTAAGAATTAATTACATAAATAGTAGTAAATCGATATTTATTAGAATAATTTAACTCTTATTCAAATTATAAAAATCAAACTATTCCAATTACATGGTTTCATTTATTGAATATAATAGGCGATGCTTTAGGTTCCTCGATGGTTGCTCGATAGCTTTGATGAAACATTATACATTTTAAAAGTTTTTACTCGAGCATTTTTAAAGTTTTATATAAATTTATGTATCATTAAGAATTAATTACATAAATAGTAGTAAATCGATATTTATTAGAATAATTTAACTCTTATTCAAATTATAACAATCAAACTATTCCAATTACATGGTTTCATTTATTGAATATAATAGGCGATGCTTTAGGTTCCTCGATGATTGCTCAATAGCTTTGATGAAACATAATACATTTTAAAAGTTTTTACTCGAGCATTTTAAAAGTTTTATATAAATTTATGTATCATTAAGAATTAATTACATAAATAGTCGTAAATCGATATTTATTATAATAATTTAACTATTATTCAAATTATAAAAATCAAACTATTCCAATTACATGGTTTCATTTTTTGAATATAATAGGCGATGCTTTAGGTTCCTCGATGATTGCTCAATAGCTTTGATGAAACATAATACATTTTAAAAGTTTTTACTCGAGCATTTTAAAAGTTTTATATAAATTTATGTATCATTAAGAATTAATTACATAAATAGTCGTAAATCGATATTTATTATAATAATTTAACTATTATTCAAATTATAAAAATCAAACTATTCCAATTACATGGTTTCATTTATTGAATATAATAGGCGATGCTTTAGGTTCCTCGATGATTGCTCGATAGCTTTGATGAAACATTATACATTTTAAAAGTTTTTACTCGAGCATTTTAAAAGTTTTATATAAATTTATGTATCATTAAGAATTAATTACATAAATAGTAGTAAATCGATATTTATTATAATAATTTAACTATTATTCAAATTATAAAAATCAAACTATTCCAATTACATGGTTTCATTTATTGAATATAATAGGCGATGCTTTAGGTTCCTCGATGATTGCTCGATAGCTTTGATGAAACATTATACATTTTAAAAGTTTTTACTCGAGCATTTTAAAAGTTTTATATAAATTTATGTATCATTAAGAATTAATTACATAAATAGTAGTAAATCGATATTTATTAGAATAATTTAACTCTTATTCAAATTATAAAAATCAAACTATTCCAATTACATGGTTTCATTTATTGAATATAATAGGCGATGCTTTAGGTTCCTCGATGATTGCTCGATAGCTTTGATGAAACATTATACATTTTAAAAGTTTTTACTCTAGCATTTTAAAAGTTTTATATAAATTTATGTATCATTAAGAATTAATTACATAAATAGTAGTAAATCGATATTTATTAGAATAATTTAACTATTATTCAAATTATAAAAATCAAACTATTCCAATTACATGGTTTCATTTATTGAATATAATAGGCGATGCTTTAGGTTTCCTCGATGGTTGCTCGATAGCTTTGATGAAACATTATACATTTTAAAAGTTTTTACTCGAGCATTTTAAAAGTTTTATATAAATTTATGTATCATTAAGAATTAATTACATAAATAGTGGTAAATCGATATTTATTAGAATAATTTAACTATTATTCAAATTATAAAAATCAAACTATTCCAATTACATGGTTTCATTTATTGAATATAATAGGCGATGCTTTAGGTTTCTCGATGGTTGCTCGATAGCTTTGATGAAACATTATACATTTTAAAAGTTTTTACTCGAGCATTTTAAAAGTTTTATATAAATTTATGTATCATTAAGAATTAATTACATAAATAGTCGTAAATCGATATTTATTATAATAATTTAACTATTATTCAAATTATAAAAATCAAACTATTCCAAATTACATGGTTTCTTTAATTGAATATAATAGGCGATGCTTTAGGTTCCTCGATGATTGCTCGATAGCTTTGATGAAACATTATACATTTTAAAAGTTTTTACTCGAGCATTTTAAAAGTTTTATATAAATTTATGTATCATTAAGAATTAATTACATAAATAGTAGTAAATCGATATTTATTAGAATAATTTAACTATTTATTCAAATTATAACAATCAAACTATTCCAATTACATGGTTTCATTTATTGAATATTATAGGCGATGCTTTAGGTTCCTCGATGATTGCTCGATAGCTTTGATGAAACATTATACATTTTAAAAGTTTTTACTCGAGCATTTTAAAAGTTTTATATAAATTTATGTATCATTAAGAATTAATTACATAAATAGTCGTAAATCGATATTTATTATAATAATTTAACTATTATTCAAATTATAAAAATCAAACTATTCCAAATGACATGGTTTCTTTAATTGAATATAATAGGCGATGCTTTAGGTTCCTCGATGATTGCTCGATAGCTTTGATGAAACATTATACATTTTAAAAGTTTTTACTCAAGCATTTTAAAAGTTTTATATAAATTTATGTATCATTAAGAATTAATTACATAAATAGTAGTAAATCGATATTTATTAGAATAATTTAACTATTTTTCAAATTATAACAATCAAACTATTCCAATTACATAGTTTCGTTTATTGAATATTATAGGCGATGCTTTAGGTTTTTCGATGGTTGCTAGATAGCTTTGATGAAACATTATACATTTTAAAAGTTTTTACACGAACATTTTAAAAGTTTTATATAAATTCAGTGTATCATTAAGAATTAATTACATAAATAGTGGTAAATCGATATTTATTAGAATAATTTAACTATTATTCAAATTATAACAATCAAACTATTCCAATTACATGGTTTCATTTATTGAATATAATAGGCGATGCTTTAGGTTTCTCGATGGTTGCTCGATAGCTTTGATGAAACATTATACATTTTAAAAGTTTTTACTCGAGCATTTTAAAAGTTTTATATAAATTTATGTATCATTAAGAATTAATTACATAAATAGTCGTAAATCGATATTTATTATAATAATTTAACTATTATTCAAATTATAAAAATCAAACTATTCCAATTACATGGTTTCATTTATTGAATATAATAGGCGATGCTTTAGGTTCCTCGATGGTTGCTCGATAGCTTTGATGAAACATTATACATTTTAAAAGTTTTTACTCGAGCATTTTAAAAGTTTTATATAAATTTATGTATCATTAAGAATTAATTACATAAATAGTATTAAATCGATAAATATTAGAATAATTTAACTATTATTCAAGTTATAACAATCAAACTATTCCAATTACATGGTTTCATTTATTGAATATAATAGGCGATGCTTTAGGTTCCTCGATGATTGCTCGACAGCTTTGATGAAACATTATACATTTTAAAAGTTATTACTTGAGCATATTAAAAGTTTTATATAAATTTATGTTTCATTAAGAATAAATTACATAAATAGTAAATCGATATTTATAAGAATAATTTAACTCTTATTCAAATTATAAAAATCAAACTATTCCAATTACATGGTATCATTCTTTGAATATAATAGGCGATGCTTTTGGTTCCTCGATGGTTGCTCGATAGCTTTGATGAAACATTATACATTTTAAAAGTTTTTACTCGAGCATTTTAAAAGTTTTATATAAATTTATGTATCATTAAGAATTAATTACATAAATAGTAGTGAATCGATATTTATTAGAATAATTTAACTCTTATTCAAATTATAAAAATTAAACTATTCCAATTACATGGTTTCATTTATTGAATATAATAGGCGATGCTTTAGGTTCCTCGATGGTTGCTCGATAGCTTTGATGAAACATTATACATTTTAAAAGTTTTTACTCGAGCATTTTAAAAGTTTTATATAAATTTATGTATCATTAAGAATAAATTACATAAATAGTAAATCGATATTTATTATAATAATTTAACTATTATTCAAATTATAAAAATCAAACGATATTCCAATTACATGGTATCATTCTTTGAATATAATAGGCGATGCTTTTGGTTCCTCGATGGTTGCTCGATAGCTTTGATGAAACATTATACATTTTAAAAGTTTTTACTTGAGCATTTTTAAAGTTTTATATAAATTTATGTATCATTAAAAATTTATTACATAAATAGTGGTAAATCGATATTTATTAGAATAATTTAACTCTTATTAAAATTATAACAATCACACTATTCCAATTACATGGTTTCATTTATTGAATATAATAGGCGATGCTTTAGGTTTCTCGATAGTTGCTCGATAGCTTTGATGAAACATTATACATTTTAAAAGTTTTTACACGAGCATTTTAAAAGTTTTATATAAATTTATGTATCATTAAGAATTAATTACATAAATAGTCGTAAATCGATATTTATTAGAATAATTTAACTCTTATTCAAATTATAAAAATCAATCTATTCCAATTACATTGTTTCATTTATTGAATATAATAGGTGATGCTTTAGGTTCCTCGATGATTGCTCGATAGCTTTGATGAAACATTATACATTTTAAAAGTTTTTACTCGATCATTTTAAACGTTTTATATAAATTTATGTATCATTAAGAATTAATTACATAAATAGTATAGGCGATGCTTTAGGTTCCTCGATGATTGCTCGATAGCTTTGATGAAACATTATACATTTTAAAAGTTTTTACTCGAGCATTTTAAAAGTTTTATATAAATTTATGTATCATTAAGAATTAATTACATAAATAGTAGTAAATCGATATTTATTAAGAATAATTTAACTCTTATTCAAATTATAAAAATCAAACTATTCCAATTACATGGTTTCATTTATTGAATATAATAGGCGATGCTTTAGGTTCCTCGATGATTGCTCGATAGCTTTGATGAAACATTATACATTTTAAAAGTTTTTACTCGAGCATTTTAAAAGTTTTATATAAATTTATGTATCATTAAGAATTAATTACATAAATAGTAGTAAATCGATATTTATTATAATAATTTAACTATTATTCAAATTATAAAAATCAAACTATTCCAATTACATGGTTTCATTTATTGAATATAATAGGCGATGCTTTAGGTTCCTCGATGGTTGCTCGATAGCTTTGATGAAACATTATACATTTTAAAAGTTTTTACTCGAGCATTTTAAAAGTTTTATATAAATTTATGTATCATTAAGAATTAATTACATAAATAGTAGTAAATCGATATTTATTATAATAATTTAACTATTATTCAAATTATAAAAATCAAACTATTCCAATTACATGGTTTCATTTATTGAATATAATAGGCGATGCTTTAGGTTCCTCGATGATTGCTCGATAGCTTTGATGAAACATTATACATTTTAAAAGTTTTTACTCGAGCATTTTAAAAGTTTTATATAAATTTATGTATCATTAAGAATTAATTACATAAATAGTCGTAAATCGATATTTATTATAATAATTTAACTATTATTCAAATTATAAAAATCAAACTATTCCAATTACATGGTTTCATTTATTGAATATAATAGGCGATGCTTTAGGTTCCTCGATGATTGCTCGATAGCTTTGATGAAACATTATACATTTTAAAAGTTTTTACTCGAGCATTTTAAAAGTTTTATATAAATTTATGTATCATTAAGAATTAATTACATAAATAGTAGTAAATCGATATTTATTAGAATAATTTAACTATTATTCAAATTATAAAAATCAAACTATTCCAATTACATGGTTTCATTTATTGAATATAATAGGCGATGCTTTAGGTTCCTCGATGATTGCTCGATAGCTTTGATGAAACATTATACATTTTAAAAGTTTTTACTCGAGCATTTTAAAAGTTTTATATAAATTTATGTATCATTAAGAATTAATTACATAAATAGTAGTAAATCGATATTTATTAGAATAATTTAACTATTATTCAAATTATAAAAATCAAACTATTCCAATTACATGGTTTCATTTATTGAATATAATAGGCGATGCTTTAGGTTCCTCGATGATTGCTCGATAGCTTTGATGAAACATTATACATTTTAAAAGTTTTTACTCGAGCATTTTAAAAGTTTTATATAAATTTATGTATCATTAAGAATTAATTACATAAATAGTAGTAAATCGATATTTATTAGAATAATTTAACTATTATTCAAATTATAACAATCAAACTATTCCAATTACATGGTTTCATTTATTGAATATAATAGGCGATGCTTTATGTTCCTCGATGATTGCTCAATAGCTTTGATGAAACATAATACATTTTAAAAGTTTTTACTCGAGCATTTTAAAAGTTTTATATAAATTTATGTATCATTAAGAATTAATTACATAAATAGTCGTAAATCGATATTTATTATAATAATTTAACTATTATTCAAATTATAAAAATCAAACTATTCCAATTACATGGTTTCATTTATTGAATATAATAGGCGATGCTTTAGGTTCCTCGATGGTTGCTCGATAGCTTTGATGAAACATTATACATTTTAAAAGTTTTTACTCGAGCATTTTAAAAGTTTTATATAAATTTATGTATCATTAAGAATTAATTACATAAATAGTAGTAAATCGATATTTATTAGAATAATTTAACTCTTATTCAAATTATAAAAATCAAACTATTCCAATTACATGGTTTCATTTATTGAATATAATAGGCGATGCTTTAGGTTCCTCGATGATTGCTCGATAGCTTTGATGAAACATTATACATTTTAAAAGTTTTTACTCGAGCATTTTAAAAGTTTTATATAAATTTATGTATCATTAAGAATTAATTACATAAATAGTAGTAAATCGATATTTATTAGAATAATTTAACTATTATTCAAATTATAACAATCAAACTATTCCAATTACATGGTTTCATTTATTGAATATAATAGGCGATGCTTTAGGTTCCTCGATGATTGCTCGATAGCTTTGATGAAACATTATACATTTTAAAAGTTTTTACTCGAGCATTTTAAAAGTTTTATATAAATTTATGTATCATTAAGAATTAATTACATAAATAGTAGTAAATCGATATTTATTAGAATAATTTAACTATTATTCAAATTATAAAAATCAAACTATTCCAATTACATGGTTTCATTTATTGAATATAATAGGCGATGCTTTAGGTTCCTCGATGATTGCTCGATAGCTTTGATGAAACATTATACATTTTAAAAGTTTTTACTCGAGCATTTTAAAAGTTTTATATAAATTTATGTATCATTAAGAATTAATTACATAAATAGTAGTAAATCGATATTTATTAGAATAATTTAACTATTATTCAAATTATAACAATCAAACTATTCCAATTACATGGTTTCATTTATTGAATATAATAGGCGATGCTTTAGGTTCCTCGATGATTGCTCGATAGCTTTGATGAAACATTATACATTTTAAAAGTTTTTACTCGAGCATTTTAAAAGTTTTATATAAATTTATGTATCATTAAGAATTAATTACATAAATAGTAGTAAATCGATATTTATTAGAATAATTTAACTATTATTCAAATTATAAAAATCAAACTATTCCAATTACATGGTTTCATTTATTGAATATAATAGGCGATGCTTTAGGTTCCTCGATGATTGCTCGATAGCTTTGATGAAACATTATACATTTTAAAAGTTTTTACTCGAGCATTTTAAAAGTTTTATATAAATTTATGTATCATTAAGAATTAATTACATAAATAGTAGTAAATCGATATTTATTAGAATAATTTAACTATTATTCAAATTATAAAAATCAAACTATTCCAATTACATGGTTTCATTTATTGAATATAATAGGCGATGCTTTAGGTTCCTCGATGATTGCTCGATAGCTTTGATGAAACATTATACATTTTAAAAGTTTTTACTCGAGCATTTTAAAAGTTTTATATAAATTTATGTATCATTAAGAATTAATTACATAAATAGTAGTAAATCGATATTTATTAGAATAATTTAACTCTTATTCAAATTATAAAAATCAAACTATTCCAATTACATGGTTTCATTTATTGAATATAATAGGCGATGCTTTAGGTTCCTCGATGATTGCTCGATAGCTTTGATGAAACATTATACATTTTAAAAGTTTTTACTCGAGCATTTTAAAAGTTTTATATAAATTTATGTATCATTAAGAATTAATTACATAAATAGTAGTAAATCGATATTTATTAGAATAATTTAACTATTATTCAAATTATAACAATCAAACTATTCCAATTACATGGTTTCATTTATTGAATATAATAGGCGATGCTTTAGGTTCCTCGATGGTTGCTCGATAGCTTTGATGAAACATTATACATTTTAAAAGTTTTTACTCGAGCATTTTAAAAGTTTTATATAAATTTATGTATCATTAAGAATTAATTACATAAATAGTAGTAAATCGATATTTATTAGAATAATTTAACTATTATTCAAATTATAAAAATCAAACTATTCCAATTACATGGTTTCATTTATTGAATATAATAGGCGATGCTTTAGGTTCCTCGATGATTGCTCGATAGCTTTGATGAAACATTATACATTTTAAAAGTTTTTACTCGAGCATTTTAAAAGTTTTATATAAATTTATGTATCATTAAGAATTAATTACATAAATAGTAGTAAATCGATATTTATTATAATAATTTAACTATTATTCAAATTATAAAAATCAAACTATTCCAATTACATGGTTTCATTTATTGAATATAATAGGCGATGCTTTAGGTTCCTCGATGGTTGCTCGATAGCTTTGATGAAACATTATACATTTTAAAAGTTTTTACTCGAGCATTTTAAAAGTTTTATATAAATTTATGTATCATTAAGAATTAATTACATAAATAGTGGTAAATCGATATTTATTAGAATAATTTAACTATTATTCAAATTATAACAATCAAACTATTCCAATTACATGGTTTCATTTATTGAATATAATAGGCGATGCTTTAGGTTTCCTCGATGGTTGCTCGATAGCTTTGATGAAACATTATACATTTTAAAAGTTTTTACTCGAGCATTTTAAAAGTTTTATATAAATTTATGTATCATTAAGAATTAATTACATAAATAGTCGTAAATCGATATTTATTAGAATAATTTAACTCTTATTCAAATTATAAAAATCAAACTATTCCAATTACATGGTTTCATTTATTGAATATAATAGGCGATGCTTTAGGTTCCTCGATGATTGCTCGATAGCTTTGATGAAACATTATACATTTTAAAAGTTTTTACTCGAGCATTTTAAAAGTTTTATATAAATTTATGTATCATTAAGAATTAATTACATAAATAGTAGTAAATCGATATTTATTAGAATAATTTAACTATTATTCAAATTATAA
>WNNJ02001128.1:0-32327 GCA_012934845.2 Pomphorhynchus laevis | reverse complement strand
ATGATATAATAAATTTTTGCAATATCAATATAATGATAAGCGTTATTTTTTAAATATTTTAAACGTGTATTGTTATATTTCGAATCATATATGTCCTCTTATCAATATTTATGTTATATTTCAAAACGTCCGATTGGACGTTTTGAAATATGTGTCATTCAGGTAGCTAAAAACGCCCTTGGTAGAAGCAATCGGAGATAATTTTCAACAGCAGCGGACCCCTTACTAAATGTGAAAAACAGTTAAATAAAAAGAAGAATAAATGTCAAACAAATCTAATAATTATGCAGTCATGACCTGATGAGTGTCATTCAGGTAGCTAAAAACGCCCTTGATAGAAGCAATCGGAGATAATTGTCAAAAGCAGCGGACCCCGTTACTAAACGTGAAAAAGGCTAAATAAAAAGAATAATAAATGTCAAACACAAATCTAATAATTATGCAGTCATGACCTGATGAGTGTCATTCAGGTAGCTAAAAACGCCCTTGATAGAAGCAATCGGAGATAATTTTCAACAGCAGCGGACCCTTTTACTAAATGTGAAAAACAGTTAAATATAAAGAATAATAAATGTCAAACACAAATCTAATAATTATGCAATTACAAATATTAAATATATTAAATACATACAATCACAAATATTAAATATCAGATAATAATATTATCAAATACTATCACGAATTAGAAGTATTTACAAATCAAATGATTTTGTATTACTGGATTTGCTTTTCGTATTAATGTCTTATCTCAGTTTATGCATTTTTTCTAATTTCATCTTTTACTGTTAGACCTCAACAAATTCGATATACCGATAAGGTGGACATACCACAAGATGATTTCCCAGAAATTAATTTTGTCGGGTTGTTAATTGGACCTCGCGGGAACAGTTTAAAAAATCTCGAAAAGGAGGTTGGTGATTAAAAAATTGATTTAGTGTATTATTTGTTTTTTTTAGCGTTCAGGTTTGATAATAATTACATTCGCAATTTATTAGCATTACGCTTATTAGAATTCTCAGAAGCAATTTGTTTCTAATGGACATCATTGTATTTGCAGCACTCAAAATGCGATTCAGTGCGTAAACATGACTTTTGATCATGTCATTTTCTGTACAAAATGCGCACACACTATGACGAGTTTCAACGTCATTCTCGACATTACCACGCAGTTTATGCCTTGGTCACTACGCTGGCTAAGGCATATTCAGATGTATCAC
Source organism: Pomphorhynchus laevis (assembly GCA_012934845.2). NCBI lineage: Eukaryota > Metazoa > Acanthocephala > Palaeacanthocephala > Echinorhynchida > Pomphorhynchidae > Pomphorhynchus > Pomphorhynchus laevis. The sequence goes on along the minus strand of WNNJ02001128.1, from coordinate 31,110 downwards.
TTTAACCGGTTTTTTCATCAATCCCTAATTCGGTAAAGTGTAGGGTGAAACTGCCGCTCGTTACCCAAGTGTGAACGTTTTTCGCATTAGTATGTTTTCAGTGCATATTTATCATCAATAGAACACCGTTGTCTTTATTCGAACATACTGAACCTCGCAAGTTAAAATTTTAAAATATAAATTTATATCAAATTAAAAATAAAAAATTTATTAATTATTTATTGTAATTTATAAATATTAATTAATTATTAATTAATATTAATAAATATTAATTAATAATCAATTCAAAATTTAAAACTGACCGAAGTTACGTGTATTTTATGATAATTTATCAAATCAATTAAATCAGCTAACTGAGTCTACGTATTGTTATATAATTATAAAATAAACAAAACATAATAATGCTAAATCAAAATTTTAATAATTAAATAATAAAATTAATAATTGTTTTTAGATTTTCTATAATTTAAATCAAGTTAAAATAAAAAAATGAAATTTTAAATAAACGTCATTTTTATGAATTGACTAATAAATAACAGACGTTGTATCAAAATAAGAATTAGATGTCATCAGGAGGAACTGCTATGCTATCAGGTTTCGGCCCCTAACTCCTCTACCCAACATAGCAGCGGGGCCAAATACATGCTAATGATGTATTTTCTCTGATAAAACTATCTAGTATCTTATTCTAATACAAAGTATATTATTTATTATCCATCCATAAAAATTTGCCACTTAAGAGTTATTTTTATAGTAACCTAGTTTAAAATATGTATCTATTAAATTATTTAAATGATTTTGAAGAAAGCCAATATCATTACATATTGTTGCAATTCTTAAAATTTCATTATTTAATGTATTATATTTTAAATTATATGGTATGCATGAATGCTCATGCAAAAATATGTTTCTTGTAAATTTAAATATGTCATCTTTACGATATAAATTAATAGTAGTTTTAGTTAATGTTAATTTAATGTTCATATCTAGATATACACCTTCTTTATCATTAATATTGGTTTTGTTAAGAATAAGGCTTTCTGGATAAATGTGCTCACTAATTGAATAAAAATTATTAGAATTAAATACACATATATCATCAATGTATCGAAACATATATTTCATATATTTATATTGTTTAGATTTAGTTTTTACACAGTTATGAACAAATTCATATTCTATAAAGCTTAAAAAAAAGTCAGCTATAATTGGGCTACTATTACCACCCATTGGAACACCTTTTACTTGTCTAAATATAGATGTCCCTACTTTTAAATAATTTTGATTTATCAAAATATTTAAGGATTCTATTAATTCAATTTTATCCATATATTTATATTTATTTGATGGTTTAATTTTTGTTAGATAGGCGTTATAATTATTATAACATATATATGTTATAATGAGTACTAAAATCGTATGTATTTATATTTTGAAAATTTATTCCTTTTGTCTGTTCTAAAAATTCTTTTGTAGAATTAATACTGAAATAGTGTTTTATACCAGTATTAATTTCGATTACCTTGCAATATTTTTTAAAGTGTGCTTTAATTACTTTAAGTATTTTATTCATATAGACAGAAAGTGGTTTTAATGTACATTTAAACGCACTACATATGAACCTAGGTTTTATTGGATTTTTATGTAATTTTGGATTCCAATATAATATAGGTATAGTTTAATTATCTAATTCAACCTTTATACCCTTTTTATCCATTATAGAACAATGACTTGTAATAATTGTTTCTAAACTCAACTCACTACGTTCATATGTTGGATTTACATTTAAATCATTAGAATTAACCTCTTTCATTAGTATATCATAATAAAGCTTTTTGCATATGAAGACAAAGTTATTACTAGCTTTATCAATAGTTGTTATTATATAGTTATCCTTTAATTTAGTAAGTTCTTTATACATATCTTTATTAATTTTATCTTTTCTTTTATAATTGTTTGTTATTTTCATTTTATTTTTAATTTTATCAAATATATAATCTTTCCAAATTTTTATCTTAGATATATTTGAGCTTTTACTATTAATCAGCTTACTAAAGTAATCATTTAAGTTATTATATAACGAATTGTAAATTTTATTTTTGTCGTTGATATTATTTAATCTATATTTATACCCTTTTGATAGCAGCTTTCTTAATTCACAATTTTCAATTAATTCTAGATTATGGGTACATATATGTTCATTTATTTTATCAAAACTAAGACTTTTACAATTGCATTCTGTTTCCATTATGTTTCTAATATTAACGTTACATATTGATTTTAATTCTTTATTATAATTACAAATTTTTCGTCTTAATGGTGGTAGGAGTTTATACCTTATTTTAGGAATAATATATTTACTGAAATCTGACCCTATTATTTCTTTACTTTTAGAATTATTTAAAAGTCCGGCTATATTTATGTTATCTATACATTTATTAATGAAGTTTATGGTTAATGTATATTTTCTATTGTTATTTTTAACATTTATTGTACGATTATAGTATTTTCTATTACAATAACTGTCTATTATACAACTTAGCCTATCATAGTCGTTAATTAATTTTTGATTTATTGAACATATGATATCTTTAGAAAAACTTCTTATATTTACATAAAGATCTTTTAGCTTATTATCACTTAAAAGTTGTTTTAATATTTCTAATCGTTCATTTATATACATATCTTTTTTAATATTTTTAACTCTATTTTTCCTATTCCTTTTATCACCATGACTTCTTGGTTTGCGTTTAACTGGATTATTATAATATAGTTGTTTATTATGTATTATACTACTTCTGCCAATTCCTTGTACCACGTCATTCAATCCTAATGGGTACATGGAATTAAGCGTTTTAATCCAAAAATCTTCTTTTTCTAACAGTTTTTGATTTAATATTGAAATGTTTTCTTCGATAATATGTTCTAAAATAAATAATTTACAGTTTTTAATATCATGTCCTATTAATCTCATATGTTTATGAAATATAGTTTGACTATTATGCTGTATATTATATATGTGTTGCCTAAACCTAGTTTTTAACATTTGATATGTTTTTCCTATATATTGCAATCCACATGTACATTGTATAAGATATACTACACCTGCGTTATTGCAGTTACAATTATTATTAATATTTAATGAAAAACATTTGTTTGTCGTATTACTTACGATACAATTATTATTATTTATAACATCACAAACTATACAATTTTTTCTGTTACATTTAAAAGATCTAAAATTGAAATCATTAGTACTTACGTATTTTTCCAATAGGGTTGAGTACATAAACTTTTAAGTCATAATTTTTAACGTTGCTTTTTCGGTGTCGCCACCTAGTGGCCACAAATTAATCAAGTACTGCTAAAGTACTTGATTAATTTATTCGGTATTTTATATCAATTAATGTCTTAAAGAATATAAAGAATTGTCTACGATTCATTAGCTTATTGTATTATTTTAATTCCTTAAAATATACTGCAAAATATACTCTTTTAGACAGGCGCAAAAATCATTATTCGAGGAAAGGGATCAGTAAAGGATGGTAAGTTAGCGAGGAAGGAAGCAGGTCCTCTACCCGGAGAAGATGAACCCTTACACGCGTATATTACAGGAACAACGTTGGAAGTAGTTGAACGTGCTAAGAAACGCGTAAGTAAAAAATGTTTACAAATGCTAAAAGTATTTTTTGAATGCGCCTAATTTCTAATGACAAGAAGTTGTGTTTAATGTGGCATTTACAACTGCCGATTTGCTATAAACGTAACCCAAATTTTGTTATTTATTGTTGATTTGCATGTTGAAATAAAAGCAAAACCACATTGTGGATTTGCTTATAAGCAAAAGTGTATAACTCAAATATATTCACAACAGTTATGTGCGTAAAACTAAACCCATCTGCTTGTGTTTTCCTCGTCTTCGCAAATGATTTAATGGTCGTATTACGAATTTTGGTCATTTCCTAGATATTTGAATTTATTTATCAGAATAAAACCTTTTGTTAAAAACGCTATTATATTTTAATAAAATGTAATTTTTATTATAGAAGAGAGAAAAATTTATTCAAATAACTACAATTTAAATATTCACCTTAAAAATATTACATATTTAATATGTTGTCACTTTTTCTTCATCTGTGGCTATTAAACGCCGGCCTATTTTCGCTGAGTGTGGGCTGCGGATGCACATCGATACACAGCTCGCAAGTTGGAGTCTGATAGTCTCTTGGATGCGTGTTACTTCGTATCCTTGGCGCTCTTCTTTGCAGCGAGCTGGTCCAAGAGGGGTTGCAAAAACCTCGAAGAAGCGTTTTCCTCTCCGCCTAATCAGGAGAGTACAATCGTGGAGAAATCTACTCTCTCTATGCACGAGACGCGCTCTTTTTATTTTGAGCACTTAGTTGCTCTTGGTATTCGAAATTTGATGGCCTGGATCTGCTGAGGTTCAAAGGATCAAATGCGTTAAAAACGCAGTTGCTAATAGATCTCGCTCTAAACGGCCACCGTAGAATCCACAGCATGCTGTGCCCAACCATGCGTCTTGGTCAATTGTCGTGACTGCATGCTTAAAACGAATGTTGGCGTCGACAAGATTCAACATTGGTTTGATCGATACACTGTTGCAGACTACGGTGAGTGTCTTTGCTGTTATTTCTCGTATCGAGTCGTGCCTTATCGAGGGTTGACCCTTTGGGGCATGTTTAAGCGAGAAGGTGCGTGTTTTAGCGCGCGGCGATGGTATCGAGAAACGTTGCGTTGTCGTTACGAGTCTGCCGATTTCGGGTTGGGAACGCATATAATTACGAAGATCATCCCTTTACCGTTGAATGTTCGATTGTCTTACGCATATTTTCGTCGTTTGCTGAAACATGTGAAATCATGATTGCCTTTTTGCTACCCTTGTTAGTTTGCGAAATGCGGTAGAGCGTGAGCATTGTTTGGCTCTCAATTCGGCCCCCTTGCAGCCCTTGCAAAGATGACTCGCACAACATTAGTGAATTTTTGTATTCTACTTCAGCGACCCGACATTGATCTACTATCGTGAGACCTCCGTATGAATAAGTAATGATATATGGGCCACAACGATCCACGAGAGTCATCTAATATGCGATCTATGTGTCCAGTACTCAAACTTCAGCTAGTCGCTAGACAACGGCGCAGAATTTCGATACCTTCATCTAGATGGAGTTTAGAAAGTAAGGACGATCTCCAACAGAATCGCCAAGGATGACCGTTCCATAGTTTCCGATTTCTACCTTAGTTTCACAAAAAAGTTCATGGATTTGTGCCGTATTGGCTGTAGGATTGTATAACGTACATTTCTTGCGATTAACATGGAATCCGAAAACTGGCACTATGTTACACAAAAAATCGAAGGCATCCTTGGTGCCACTTGGTGTGCCGATGATATTGCCATCATCAGCATAACAGAGCTGTTGAACGTCAGGAAACCTTGTCTTCACATTATGTATGAGCCTTAGTATCACAATCGCGAACGCCGGCATAGACAAGACATTCCCTTGTGTAAAACACTCCTGAGATTGAATCAGCTCGTCGCCGATTGCTAGGTTAGATGGATTGTTGTAAAAGTTCTGCAGGACGTTTGATAATGCAGGGCAAATGCGATCTTGTGAATAGATCGATTGTGAATAGCAATCAATCTTTTGTTGATTCTGTTGATAGTGTAGTCAGCATAAATCGAGAGAAGGACTATTGGAGTTGTTTTAGAGTTCGTTGCATACTGCCCGCGTCACGCATTCCAACCCTGCTCGTTGACCTTCACACATTTTAATTCGTCCGCACACATCTGGATATCATTAGACACTATCTACAAAATGACTTTCGAGACTTTTTCTTCAGCGCTATGAATCCGTATATATACAATGCAATGATAACGTGGTCAGGGATGTATTTAGTGGTTAGTGCCCTATTGAATATGTCAATTGATTCAGCCAGTTCTGCAGACTCCCTTTCGAACTTTGTTAGCATGTGTGTCATGATTGCCCATGGAATCTCGAAGGACCGGTACCACATGTTACCGCTTTCACATTTGAACGATCATCTCGCTACCGATCGCGTCAACGATTACTGGATGGCTCACGTTGGGACATCACATGACCAATTAGTGGTTAAACTATCAAGTGCTGCCGGCATGGGATTTTTATCGGACAGTAATTCGCGCACAGACTTTGCGCCTCTCATATCAACGGGGTCGGACGGTTTTCTCACTGCAACTGTGCCTTCTAAATGGTTCAACGCTGCATCTAATTTTCCACTTGTGATAACTTTGATAAAGGTCTTGCGCCAGTCTCGCTGAACTTCGAGCGTTTTTCTACGGCAGCGTAATTGTTGTAACGTGTTCGCCTCTGTGAATAGGCTGTCGTAATCTTGATTGCATCATGCTTTTATTCTCAGTGCTAGCTTTTCTTTGAGCGATTCATTAGTGATCTGAATTCCGAGTTGTAGAATGAGGTGGTTTACGACAATGGCCTTACTGAATGACTCCTGTCAGACATATAATATTTGTAAATTTTTGGTTATGAAACGCTTGGATTCGGCATAGCGCAGTAATCGCATGAGATTAGGATTCCAACTTATTCCACGGTCGCAAATGTCATTCATTGAACTCGCGTGTGCAACGTTACTTCTAGATTCGGCTCCAGGTTATATCTCTGACGCATTCGAAGAAGATTCGATGATTGAAAAATAAGCGTGATTTTTACAGGATCCTCCGTTATTATTCTCTTCAGAGACTGCTCTGGATCAATGTGACTGACTTTCACTGTCATCGAGCGATTGCAACAATTGAATGCTCTGCATTTGAGGCAAGGAGTGTTCGCCATGTCACATCGGCAAAATTTGCATCTCGCTGCCGGTCCATTGCGCGTACAGCAAAAGGCATGTGTCGATGGCTTTCCGCGAGCCATAGTATTAGTGAACAAGATTAATTGATGATCTTCGTTATCGATTGTATGTATTTATAACTTGTAAGTATTTATAAGTTATAAATACAATTTATAAGCAGTCATACTATTATCATACTATTATACTAAAATTAAAACAATTTTTTGTTTTTAATTGATGATAAATCATTCATTGCTGATCACTCATTTACAAAACTGAAATGCCTATTAAGTTTCACAAATTAAGACGACGTTGAAGATTTCCTTAAAATAAAATAAAATGTCATTTGATAGTTCATTAACTAAAGTGTTAATTTAAGAATTTAATTTTGCATTGAATTCATTGTATTTATAAATTAAATAAATAAGAATATTTTTCAAATTTATATATATCATTTTGCTTCTCAGCATTAAGCATAGGAACAATATACTAGATGCAAGTTCAAAATAAGGATTACAATGTTTCAGATTGAACATCTTAAATATTTGTTGATACTGTCAATCTGAAATAGAAGAAATCTTGTCAGCAATTTACAAAAGAATACGTCTCACATCTCTCTTTACACTGAACCTATACACAAAAGCTGGATATCCTCCGTTCATTGATGTTCTCCAAACCAGCGGTTACTTTGTTGTTCTTTGATATTTCCAAGGTGATGTTGAGTATACACGGCGGTAAGAAACAATTGTGGGTCAATACTTTCATGTTAAATATTGTAGGGAAAACTGGAACGTGCTCGAGATTTAATGCTTCGCATAAATAGCGAGAGCAAGGTTTCACGTTAACACAACTCGTCGCTTGTGACGAAGTTCACATTGAATACACATCACTGATAATTATATTCAAGTAAACCCGAAGGCATTTATATATTTAGTGAAAGTTGACTGATAAAAAGTCATACCTTAATACGGGTAAAGCGTATTAGATAATCGGGATCAGCATTACCTTAAAGTAATGAAGAACATCACTTAATGATAAAGAACACATATTTCTGGCACATGCGATTGTTATTACCACTTGCAGATTTACTATTTAGGTGCTTTTTGACGACCATTTTGAAGGAAATACGACTCTTGGATAACAATAACTACTTCAGAACCCCAAGTTTTTCGTTTGATTATTATGATGACAGAGTTTTTGATTATTAATGACGAAGGTGTTGCACTTATTTTAACATTGACCTGATTAGATACACACGTAGATAGGGCGTTTAAGGATGTTTGCAATGAACTAAATTATTTTGAAATGATCACAAGATAATCAGCTTAAGTACGCATTTTATACCAGATGCTGATAGCAAAAAACCTCAAATTGATAAGGAACAAAAAATTAAGACAACAAAGGCCTTTAGAAATTGCTTTACTAAACATTTAATTAGTCACAAATGAGGCTGGGACTTTAGGCAATCTAATACTTTATGGTTATTAGTCTCCTGCACTGAATGTAGCAGGTGTGGAAAACGCCCGTTTATTTGGAATTTATAAAATGAAGTTTTATAAGTAGAATATTACGATTAACTTAATCAAAACTTAAAATCAATGAATATCACCGCTTACTGGAAAGTGTTCATAGGGACTGTATTTTTACCTGCAATTTTTATAGAATCTGAAGTAGATCGACGATTACGAAATCAAAATTTTACTAAAAATAACTTAATAAACGCATATACATGATATGGGTGAGTAGCTTATGCTTATGATTAAGGATCGTAATTCCATTATACGAAATTATTGAATTAAAATCATGCTTTCCCTTGTAAAAAAGTTTATCACGCTTATAGATTGTTACCTTTTGACCGTTGAGTCGCACATTAAATAGGCGAGTTCAATAATTCGTTCGATTTCACTGTACAAGCAATTTCTTTGCCGAGGTTGCATTATTATTTGTCTCATTAGATTGCAACTGTTGTTTGCTAACATTCCGCCGTAATGTTAGCAAAGAAAGTATTTCACATGTATTTAAGCAAATTGACTGCTGATAGCATTTTAAAAGCAACATTGTGTGCAACAAAAATATGCAGTTTAAAGATATGAAGGTTATGTAAATTTTTAAGAAAGTCTTGATTTATTTACATGTATTTAGTTGTCGTCAGAGTTCGCTTTAGTCAAATGTCGTTGCTTGTAGTCAACTGTGTTTCATAGTGTATCAGATGTACTAATCTTATCTGTATCCAGTTGTCATCAGAGTTCATTGTATTCAAATGCCGTTAACGTATTTAATTAGTTATTTGTAGTTTATATAGTGTAATCACCTATATTTTTTAACGCAAAAAAGATTTACTTAAGCAGAATTTATTAAATGTTTTTTAGATGTAATTAAATTTTGTAAAATTACTATATCGAAATAATTACAGTTCATTTATTATTATTTATTTATCTTAATTAATAATTATTCTTTATTTATTAATAACATTCGTTATCAAGAATATTAAAAACATATATTGTTTAATATCCTTTAAAATTCGTAACATTTATATCCATTCTGCATTTTGGTTAAATTTTATAAGTGATCGTATAATAAAAATATGCCAATTTGAAATTTATTATTCAAATATGCTCTTCTAAAACGCCAAAATCTATATATTTTTAGATCAGTGAAATAATTCAGAATGGAATCGAGGTTCCTGAATCAATGAATGAGTTAAGAAGACAGCAACTTCGTGAACTGGCATTGCTTAATGGAACGTTAAGGGAAAATGAATGTCTAAAGTAAGCATTATTGTTGATTGCCTTATAAATCATATTATTTTACTTTCTCGTAGTTTATGCCAACTACAGAAAATTTATTAGTTCAATAGCACAAAATATATTGTGCTATTGACAATAGCACAAAATATATTCTTTGACAATCGATATTTATAGCAGACATGTAGTCAGAAAAATTGTATATCTACATGTTTTCTATTGGTTAACATTCAAACAATTTGTTTGTAATATTTTTATCTTCCATAAAACTACAGCATTTGCATAAGTTGATATTTTTTATTTTTACAATCAGCAAACTCAAAATACTTACGGAAGCGGAGACAATAGTCACAAATACAATAATATGTCCTATTTGCGGTGGAGCTGGTCACATAGCTAATGATTGCATGTTGAGAGGAAGTCTTACTAAGGAGCAGCTGGAGAAGCTTGAGAAAGAAGTTGTCGATACGGAGGTAATTGTATAATTAATTATTACACATTTTAGCTTTAGAATTTTCTAGGTTTGCATTTGTTCTTATTTCGTTTTTATGTATATTAAGTTTACAAATAGTTTACACGCTATGATTTCCTTCTATTTAATTCCACTTCTATATGAGTTTTAACGTTATGTTTTTATCAATAATTAATTACTTGGATTAGTTTATATAGAATTGGCTTGATTATCGCTAATATTGAACTCTCAATAGTTTACAAACACATTTTTTAACGGATATTGGTGATAAATTTGGAACGTCAATGTAACGCATTTGTAACACATTCAAACTAAAATAATAACATTTTATTGATTTATTAACATTTTATTAATTAATAATAAAGCTTAATAATACAGATTATTGATTAATAAACATTTTGTTTTATTAATTTATATTATGAATTTATTTATATTTTTAATTTATTATTAGAATTCAAAAATAACACAATTTTTCTCGGAGAAAGAACCAATTCATGATTACATTCTATCCGAACGAAATTTTTAAAGAATTTATTTAATTATTAATTCATTAATATTGAATTGTAATGCTTAACAACCGTTTTAAAAAAGCCATATTTTAAAGATCGGGTTTCTTGAATATTTAAATTTAAGTTTTTTAAATTTTTAGTTTTGTCTTTCATGTTCGTGCATTGAATTTTTATTTCTGCACTGAATCGGAATTTTATATTTTTATGAAATAAAAATATTTCTTTTGATGTTAATAGCTTGCTGCTTTATTAATCGATTGTAAGTAAATTTGTAAGTAAACAACACATTCAAACTAAAAATGACATTTAAATGCTTATTAATGAATAAGAAAAATAAATAAATAATATTATTAATAAATTAATAAAAAAAATAAAAATTTTATTTTTAATTTGAATATTCACGAAACTTGATTTTTAAGAAGCGCTTTTTTATAACTGTTTTTAAGCACAAAAATGTTAATAAATCAATATTAAATGCTTATTAATTAATAAAAATTTCATAATTTATATTATGAATTTATATATATTTTTAATTTTTTAATTTACAGTTTTAAAAAGACGCTTCTTAAAGATCGGGTTTCGTGAATATTTAAATTAAAAATTAAATTATTAAAATTTTTAGCTTTGTATTTTATTTAAATTTTATTAATTAATTAATTTATATTATGAATTTATTTATTTTATAAATTTATTATTAATTTATTAATATTGATTTATAATTCTATTTAAATTTTTTAGTTTTGTCCATATTTTTTCACTCATTGATTTCGTACTTCTGAACAGAATTGGAATTTTATTATTTTTCAATATTTCGCTAATTCGCATTAAATTAATTAATTAAATAATCCCTTGATTATTAATAATCGCTGCTTAATTAATCGCTTGTGATACCAGCTTTTGATAATTAAATACTATATTTCATAGTATCAAGACCATAAACTTATCAACGACGTCAAGTTTATCGGCGTGCGTCATCGTTTTTCGTCTCGTGTATAAAAAGTTGAAATTTAATTGTTGGATTTACATAAAATAAACTTACGCATTAACTGGCAAAATATGCCCTGTCATTATAAGCTCTGACCCTTCTAAAGGAAATATTTATCTTATCGATACATTTTACGTTTAATTATAATTGATCGAATATTTTAGTACACTGCATTAATGAAAGAGCTTGGACACAACATTGCTGCAACGCAGCTTAAATGCCTGTCAAATATCGTGTGCACTGGAGCACTGACCTCTGGTATATCCGGATTGGCTTTGCCTGCTAGTGAGGTAAATGTTACTTTAATGCACATTTAAGTACATTATAATTTTGTTTCAGACAAGTGAACTCAAAAACAATGAAAATGGACAAGCTAATGTGTCGATTGTTACATCAATGAGTGGTTTGATTGATGAATTTTCAGAGGATGATATTCCTCCATTAATGCCAAGTGGTCATTTGGTTGTTACCAGTGTATGAACTGTTCGCATTTTGCATTTTTATACACAACAAGTATTTTTATGTAACGATACAATTTATTCGTTATCAATTTTTAAACATTTAAGTGATCGAAAAATGTTGTTAAACGTTAGATATCAAATGTAATATTTAAGTGATCATTTAACTAATCTCCTTGTATTTTGTAGAGATAATATAATAAGTGACCTCGACTAAAATCACTTATACCAAACGAAAACAATAAAGGGTGAAAACATGGAGATAACTAAATTAAGTGCATGTAAATAACGAATTAGTGCAGGTCACGACGAAAATTTTAGTAAATAGCATATTTCAATTTTATGAAATTATTATTATATATTCAACAACATACGAGCATTAGCTCAAATAGCTGGCTCACAATAAGTTCGTAAATAAATTAATTAGTTTTTAAAATAAGGAAATGCAACACGAAACATTGCTTGATCCATTCGTAGTCTTCTTTTAAAAGTATTAAGTGAACTGCATCCAACGGTGTCTGCATCAAGGTTGTTCCTAAGCTCAACAATTCTATCAAATTGCATCGCGCCCCATTTCTGTACTCTGTTTCTTCGAATAGTTAAAGAATGACCGCGAAGAACATTTGAACCACGTAGTTGAACCCTACTCCGAAGAGGGTGATGAGGACGTTGGAATAAATTCCAAACAAGGCACATATCCATGTACCGACGGGTCCATGTGACGGTCTCAAGTCCTAATGATTTCAGCCTGTCTTCATAAGGCAGCGACGCCAACATTGGTGCTAGCTTTGTTGCCCTGCGAAGTACCCTCTCTGATTTCTTATGTTCATGCACAGTACGTGGGTATACAACCGGAGCTGCGTATAAAAGTCTACTCAATACATGCGCTAAAATCAGAGGCCGAAGAGCAGTCGGATTAACACGAACAAACGCGCGTCGAATCATACCTATCATTTTATTGTAGTTGGCACAAGCTTGATCAGTGTGCTTTTTAGTTGATAAATTAGAGGTAAACCACACTCCTAAATCTTTGTAACTATCGACACTTTCCACAATACAGCCCTTATATTTGTAACAAGCAGCTGTTAGTTGCTTGCGAGCATTACTAATAATACGCATGTGTTTGCATTTCGAAACATTTATCACAAGCTTGTTAGACGTCGCCCACAACTCCACATTATCTATGTCAGTTTGCAAATTATCAACATCCTCACATGAATGAATAGGCCGCCATATTTTTAAGTCATCTGCATACAAACATGATTGAGAGCGAATTGTTTTATGTTTCATACTTATTAAATAATTTGGGAGACTGTTGTGACTTCACGGACTAGATTCGGCTCTAAATTCGGATTTTCGTGATAAATAGTGATCAATGTACTGTGATTCAGTTTATAAATCGTGATCAATAATGATCAATGAAAGGCCTTTTATAAAAAAGGCATTTTATAGCCCGTTTTTAAGTCGGCCTTTGTATAAATCTTCCTCAATCACATGATATCGATAGAAGGCATTGTGAGCTATAATTAAATTATAACATAAAAATTACTAATGTGTAAAATATATAAAACAGATGTGTATTATTTATTATATTCTAATTATATAATATACTATTATTATATTCTATTATTATAAATTTATAATTTATAATCTTATAAATTGTTTAGCGCATAAATAATATGTCGAAAGAACAATCAATTTTAATGTATGTCATACATTAAAATTGTTATACACTATCGTTATCTTTTAAATATCAAAAAGTTCTTATCCTTTAAATATAAAAAATGACTTTAAATATCGTTTCTTAGTTGACAGCAATAGATGTTGCAAACATGTACATTCCATATTTTTGTCTTCTAAATAAAAAAAATAAAGAACTTCTCTACGAGTAAAAATATACATAAAATTCAAGAAATTTTAACGTTTCTGTTATTTAGATTTCACAACAAAGCTACAACACGGTAAGTTCCTCAGTCCAATCTTTGACAACAAAATCGGAGGATGCAGCTAGTTCGTTTTTTGCTGAAACTGCGCAGAAATGGATTAATGACTCGGTTTATACAGATCCAACAATGGCGATTGCCGCAGCTGCGTTAAGTCAGTATGCATATCATCCTTTGGCTAACGTCACAACAGTTCCAACTATGCCAACAACGTCGTATTGCTGGTCTTATCCTGGATATGGCGGCGTGCCTATACCTCCTTGCAGCACGATGCCACAATCGTCGCTTGTTACTCAAATGAACCAGAGATGGTACAGTTCACCGCCAATGGTAGCAGGAGCACCCGTACAGCAAATGCAATCACAACAGCCTAGCACATCTCAAATGCATCCACCTCCACCACCTCCTCCCCCACCACCACCGCCACCAGCCCCAGAAGCCATTTAGTCGCTGTTTATAAATGTCTTCTACCAGTTATATCTTACAATCTTAGTTTTTGTACAAAAGTTATAAAAGCAAAGTTCATGTGCTTATTCTTTATTATTTCTTTATTTATAAGAAATGTTGCACAATTCATTTGACTGGATTTTACAACACAAAACTACGTATGTACGTTGTCACATTTCAATGCAAATATAGTATTCATATTTGAATTTTAGATAAAATATTTAATATTTAATGCGTTTTAATTTAATATCGCACATTAAAAATTATCTTTACTACCGTTATTGAACAATATAAGTGGTTTGTGATAACATAAAGCAATTTTATGGTGGATGCAATAAAGTTGTTTTTATATCACATTTTACAATTACTTTTACTATTTTAAACTGATTATTTTCCTCCTGTAATATAAACGAGTGATAAACTCGTTTATATTAAGCGAGTGGCTGAGTAAATCACTCTCTTTGTCAAGCAGCTTAACATGTCTGGAATATTAAACATTAGTGACATAATCTTGTCAAGCTTGATCTTGTCCGACGTTTATCATCTTCGATTTCGTTAAGAAATCAGTTATATGTATTTTGTGTATTACAGAGAGTTTTATCGAATGTTTCTATGATATATAACGATACGTACTGCTGGATGTACATATATAAGAATACCTTTGGACTTTGCTCGTGCATTTCATATTATGCTTACAATATATAAATGACTTGATTATTTCAGCACGAATCTCTTGTGTATAAAAATCCGTGTAAATCCTTGAAATTTAAAATCACTTTATTTTATCTATTACTTAAATCACTAATATTTTTAATATTATTGTGTTGATTTATATATTTTACTATTTTCTATTTTATTTTATTTTTATAGTAATTTTGTTTAAAATATGTATCTATTAAATTATTTAAATGATGCTGAAGAAAGCCAATATCAATACATATTGTTGCAATACTTAAAATTTCATTATTTTATATATCATATTTTATATTATATGGTATGCATGAATGTTTATGCAAAAATATGTTTCTTGTAAATTTAAATATGTCATCTTTACGATATAAATTAAATGAAGTTTTAATTGATATTAATGTAATGTATATAGTAACCTAATTTAAAATATGCGTCTATTAAATTATTTAACTAATAAATATATTATATATTAGTCAATATATATTAGTTATATATCACTCAATTCATAAAACTTGGTTTGTATTTTAAATTTTAACTTGATATAAATTATATAAAATCTTATAAAAGTTTTTTAATTATTTATAATTATTTATTATTTAAAAATGACGTTACTACAAATATATGTATTTTAACAAAATTCATACTAAGAACTTGAATATTTACTTTAAATGTATAATTTATAAAATATTATATTAAATTATGATAAGATATTATGATAAATTATGATATTAAGATTAAAATATGTATCTATTAATCCGTCAATATCTAATAGAATATATAAAATTATTTAAAAGATTTAGAAAAATTTATTTAATTTAAATTTGTGTTTAATATTTCTAATTGTTCATTTTCATTAATTCACCATTTCCATAAATAAAAACTTTTGCAATTGATTTGTAAATTGCAAAATCAATCTACAATTGATTTATAAATTGATTTATAAATTGACTCATAAATTTATTTTTTTAAAATTCAAACTTTTGCAATTCTGTTTCCATTATGTTTCTATTTTATCTTTCCTTTATTTGTTATTTTCATTTTATTTTTAATTTTATCAAATATATAATCTTTCCAAATGTTTATCTTAGATATATTCGAGCTTTCACTATTAATGAGCTTACTAAAGTAATCATTTAAGTTATTATATAACGAATTGTAAATTTTATTTTTGTCGTTGTTATTATTTAATCTATATTTATACCCTTTTGATAGCAGCTTTCTTAATTCACAATTTTCAATTAATTCTAGATTATGGGTACATATATGTTCATTTATTTTATCAAAACTAAGACTTTTACAATTGCATTCTGTTTCCATTATGTTTCTAATATTATCGTTACATATTGATTTTAATTCTTTATTATAATTACAAATTTTTCGTCCTAATGGTGGTAGGAGTTTATACCTTATTTTAGGAATATATTTACTTAAATCTGACCCTATTATTTCTTTACTTTTAGAATTATTTAAAAGTCCGACTATATTTATGTTATCTATACATTTATTAATGAAGTTTATGGTTAATGTATATTTTCTATTGTTATTATTAACATTTATTGTACGATTATAGTATTTTGTATTACAATAACTGTCTATTGTACAACTTAGCCTATCATAGTCGTTAATTAATTTTTGATTTATTGAACATGTGATATCTTTAGAAAAACTTCTTATATTTACATAAAGATCATTATAGCTTATTATCACTTAAAAGTTGTTTTAATATTTCTAATCATTCATTTATATACATATCTTTTTTAATATTTTTAACTCTATTTTTCCTATTCCTTTTATCACCATGACTTCTTGGTTTGCGTTTAACCGGATTATTATAATATAGTTGTTTATTATGTATTATACTACTTCTGCCAATTCCTTGTACCACGTCATTCAATCCTAATGGGTACATGGAATTAAGCGTTTTAATCCAAAAATATTATTTTTCTAATAGCTTTTGATTTAATATTGTCTTATTTATATCAACAATATGTTCTAAAATAAATAATTTACAGAATCCTATATCATGTCCTATTAATCTCATATGATTATGAAATATCATAATCATATGATATCATCACATGATTATGTTATTATATTATTATATTATATTATGTTAAATTTAAATCATCTGCGATAACTATGGCTACATATAGTGTAAGTTATCTGGGTGCTCTGTCATACGAAGGTGCTATAAAATACTTTGCTATAGCCAATTTTAACATACAATTTACCGGAAATAAGGACGGATTTATCATCGTTGAATTTTGCTCAAATAGATAACTTTCACAACAGATTTATTAACTACATTGTGGGTATTTAGTAAAGTGTTCTTCTACATCTACAGCCATATTATATTTTACAGACTCAGTGGCAGCAGGCTTGTTATATTAAGAAAGCATTACTATCCAGGCTTTATATTCATGGTTATAATGATAAATTTCCTATTATTAATATTCCAATTCATCCAATCTCCCTTCAGTGTAAATGAATATTCTGTGACTTTCATTGTGCATCCTTACTGCATGTTTTTTCTTGTCCACATTTGTCAAAATTAAAATTAGCCGAGATTGGCAAACTACGGAAATCCTGATCATCCGCACATCTGTCTAAATTACTATTGAAGTATTAAGATGCATATAACTAATGTTAAATATTGTTTATAACCTGTTTACTGACTGCAATATTTGCTTGTTTTTCAAACCCTAGCAAAAGGTTATGCGGATAAATAAAGTTCTCTAAATTAATAATAATATAAAATATATAAATATTATATAATTTATTTAAAAAGTATTTAATATAAGATATAAATATACAATAATAAGAGCAACTATTTGAACTTATAACTTGATAGATTCATAATCGTTTAGGCAATCCGCATCAAAGTCATTGAATTGTTTATTGCTTCATTGGTTTTAAGAACTTGATGAATGCATCATTAAGCAATATATATTTACGATATTTTGGAATTGCAATGTTGCGGCATCCTGACCGGTTTAATATGCCGAGGAGTGAATATGTTGTAGAGCAATGAAATATAAGCGTTAGTGGTTTATTATAAGATAGTCTTTCCTGACCCTGTGGAGTTCTGCATTAATCCAACGACTACATATGTCGTTAAAATCAATAAGTAACATGTAATAGTCGCTACCTAAAATTCGTCCAGAAGGTCACGGTTCTTGTGAATCTGCCTGACCGTATTTAGACATTATCAAAGCTGATGCGTTTACCGTTTTTGTCAAGTGATTAAACTAAACAAGAAAGGGCTGGAGACGACTAGTTTAATAAGTTGGAAGAACTTAAGGAGCTCTTAACTAAGGTTAAAAGACCTTGTGAAGACGAGGAGTGTGGAGGTGTTATTGACGGATTATAGTATGTGTAAATATGGTTTGAGATAAATCGAGTAATGTCCTGGGGTAGACGGATAGACCGTGTCTCGTGAAGGACTATAACATCTGTATATCTACCAGATATTAGTCTAAGTGGGGAAGCACCTTACAAATTTCACTGAAGAATGTTCAATGTCCCAACAGAAGAAGTTGCTTGCCCACTAGCAATATCTTAATTTTCCTCGGTATTTGCGACTGCCCAAAGTAAGTTCTTGCAGGAAAGTTTCATAGGTGAATACTCGACGTAGTACCGGTGTGCTTCTTATGTTTGAGTGTTTTTCTTGTATTGTTGGACTTCAAAGCTTGAAGAAATTGAAAGGATTCTGTCAATTTTCCTACTAAATTCTTGACCATGTTTCTATGCTAACCATTGAGACCTGATGTTTATCGTCGGTTAATTTAATGCTTTTCAAATCTAACAGCCTGACGTCTTTCTTAATGGAAGAGACAGCCTCCACAAAACTTGTCGGTTTAGGTTTCGTTCACCGTTGTATCTTCTGGTAATCCTTAAAGGATTTATATTTTTCGACCATGCTGGGTGCTCACCCCCGCAGTTTCAACAGCATGGTTTATTATCACATTTTTCATGGTGAATATTAGATTGCCATTCACACCGCATTTCTGGGGTAAGGAACATCCAGCAGACCAATGCCCCATTGGTGACAATTGTAGATCCTCGTTGAAAGATATTGAGCAAACTCTACCTTTCCAAAGGCACCAACAATTTAATTATCACTAGATTTGCTAGCTTAGGTAATGGGAAATATACCCTCAGGAATATAAAAATTGTATATTTTCAAATATGATTTTTTAAATCTTTGTATTTTAAATCACGATAACATGTTTATTCTGGTTGTATAATTTTATAATATCTTATAAACTTATAAGATATTATAAAGATGACAATAAAAATGACATTATTTTATATTTTACGTTGATATGCCTGGCAGTCATTGTTATAATTAATCGTAATTTTAATAATTTTTATTTTTGTATATATTATATTTCCTAATAGTCTTTCATAAATATTGTGAGATATATTATTAAATATTCTATTTATTTAAAAGGGATTAAATATAACAGATTTATAAAGATACAATAATAAGAGCAACTATTTGTACATATAACTATTTGATAGATTCATCGTCGCTTGGACAATCCTGATCAAAGTTGTTTGAATTGGTTATTGCTTCATTGATTGTGAGAAGTTGATGAATGCCATCATCAAGCAATATATTAAATCAAGCAATATATTCACGATGTTTTGAAATTGCAATGCTGCGGCATCCTGACCGATTCCTCTGCATAGACATAGAATTGCTATAAATTGTCTACAAAGTTAGTTAACTAACGGATCCATTAAGTAACATGCGATCCAGACACAATGAATACTTGTTTGATTAAATCTTACACTATTTGGTTGTATAAAGGCTTACTTTTGATAATCAAAGTCTATGAAAAATACAGAATTTTTAATTTCCTGTGAGAAAGCTGTTGAATCCTGATAGCATAGCCGTTTCCATGATGATCTGTAAATTTTATTCTAAAACACAGTATATTGTTAATCCGTTTATAAAAATACTGGGTTATAAAATTTTTATTTAAGATTAAGATATTTTGAAAATATTCAATGCTTACACGAGCCGTATTACTTCATTGGTCGGTTTTATATTATCCTCATGCTTTTCTCTCAATTCTTTCAGCATCACTGTAGCTATAATAAGCTTGGGTGGACCTCATTAGCAGTGAGCCTACGTCTACATTTCGTGTTTCGGTTATTTTACTGTTTCTGCTGAACTCCTTGTCGTCAAAATGCTAGTTTATATTTGGATTATACGCCAAATTACACAATTTGTGTTCTATAGCAAGTACGGGCTGTAACAACAACGATTTTATTAAATACATCAATGACCTATAAGTAGCATGCAAGAAAAAAAACAGACAGTAATATCATAGTCAGAAAAAACGGCAGCACAATTTCGGTCTTCAACAATTAATGTCTTCTACTTTCTCTTCCATGGCCTCAAATCCACGGGGATCTGAGCCCACCAACCGATCCAACACGCCGCCTTTCGACTGAACCACCCGGGGTCTTTCACCCCCCGAAGAATCCAATCGAGACGGACTATGCTGAGTAAACGAGAGACGAGTAGCTTAAGAAACCTTAGCCTTTGCTCTGGGGGACGTCCTCTAGAAAAGAAGACTAATCCCGAGATAGCCCAAGTGCCCCAGAGGCGCACCTGGGCTTTCCCTTTCAATGACATATGTTGAGCCCGTTTCAGGGCCCACATAGCTTTCTTCAGGATACATTTGAATCTATCCAGATCGGCTTTCGCCGACCAGTTCACCGTAACGGTGAACCCCAGGTATTTTACTCGACTTGTAAAGGTGGGGAGTGGTTCAGAGGCGAATATGGAGGAGAGCGCAGAGAGTGCTAGTCTCTTAAGTTTTTTCTTTGTTGCAAGGGAGCCATGAAAGACTACCACCTGCGATTTTGCAGAGTTTAAAATAAGATTGGATTGGGGTAGCTGGTCTTTTAATCTTGAAAAGAAACGGCTGATGTCAGAGACTACGTCTTTACACCTGCGTCCAGTGAACAGGGCTGTGGTGTCATCAGCGTACACCACTAGACGTTTTTTGCGTTTAAATATTTTGAATAATCTAATAGAGGCAGCAAGGTATAAGATAGGAGAAAGTGGGGAACCTTGAGGCACACCCGTAATAGGGTAGAACTGACGCGCATCTGGGTCGTCTTCATAGTAAAAACGCTTGGTATACAGCAGGATCTCCACTCTGTTCACAATTCTCGCAGGCAACCCGAGGGACCTGAGAGAAGAGATCACAAAAGGAATGGAGATGCGGTCAAATGCAGCAGAAAAGTCAAGGAAAACAGCCACAACTAAACGATGGCTATTATCCCGACAAAACTGCTCCACCTCACCAACTGCTGAATGGACCGAGCGACCTTTGACGAACCCATGAAAACCTGGAGGGATCAAATTACGCCTACTTAAATGGTCGCGGATTTTACGCGCAAGCGCTTTTTCGTAAATTGACACGAGGGCATTTTGAATCGAAATGGGTCGCAGATCTTTAGGGCATGAGCAGGATTTTTTCTTAGGAATAAAAACACGCTTACTAATATTGATGCCTGCTACATCGGATGGGGATGCTAAAAGCATTGTGACGGCCACCTCTCTTCTCTGATCAGCTGTCAAAAGCTGACAGACCCGAGAAGAAAGTGGAGCGATGGATTTGGAGGTGCCCGGGAGTGGACCCCAGGAGTTAAGGATATCCGTTACAGATAGATCCCTACTCCTGAAGTTACACCAAGGCGGGATTGGTTGAGGTGATTGAGTGGCTCCATAGTTGTGTAGGGCTAGTGACTCCTCTAAAACTTTATCAAGGCCTACATTCCCTATCCAACCCAATTCTTTATCCTTCCAGCAAACACACTTCTTCTTGAAAATCTTCCAAAAGGAAGACTGAGAAGGACTAAGGCGAGCAATACTCATCCTATCCTTACTCAGCTGGAACCTATATCTAGTGCTCCAGTATTCATTCGAAAGAGCCTGTCTGGCGGAAACAGAGAGATTAGGGAGGTTCAGCAATTTCGCTAGGACCTTGAGTTTCGTCGGAGTGGGATTGTATATACGACCTTTATAAGTAGTCGATAAAATCGCGTTAGCTTGCGAAAAGAGGTAGGTATTAAATTCGGTCAAACTCTCATTTCTTATTCTGGGAAAAAGTTGGATAGCCGCTTGAAAGAGGGCCACTCTGATCGGATCAAAGTGAAACCTCCTTCGAAGCAACATATCTTCCTCAATCCTCCAACGAATTAGGTCATGAGAGGTGGACAATTGCTGGCGCGATTGCTCTGTGCAGAGGGGCTTTAACAACCACCTCGAGTGAAGCAGTAAAATGTCGAGGATAGAATTTGTTGATGTGCAATGAAAGGTAGGTGACGGGGATTTGTGAATAAGATAACCGTTCCTAGCTCTGCGAAGTGCTGCATTGATCCAACGACCAGTTCTGTCGTTGAAATCTCCAAGTATCATGTCATAGCCGCTGTCGATAATACTATCCAGGGTGACACGGTTTTTGTGTATCTCCCCAGGACGGATGTAGACATTGGCAAGACTGAGGCGTTTACCGTTCTTACAGAGTGAAACTACTAAACAAGACATGGCTGGACATGAATAGTTTAATAGGAGGGAGGACCTTAAAGAGCACTTAATTAAGGTCAAGAGTCCTTGGGATGAAGAGGTGTGAGGAGGGGTTATGTACGGAGTATAGTGGGAGCAAATGTGCTTTGGGATAAATCGAGTAATGTCCTGGGGTAGACGGATAGACCGCGTCTCCTGGAGGACTATAACATCTGCATCTCTACCGGATAGAAGTCTAAGGGCAGAAGCACCTCCCGAATTCCACTGAAGGATATTCAGTGAAAAAGGCTCACGATTACTCTGCATTGTGGTGGATTAGTTTGATGTGGGATTGCCTACCTAGAAGGAGCTAGGAACGGGAAGGTTCCCCTTTCCCGTCACTAGAACCATCCGGGGCAGGTACTTGCCCATGGGCAGCATCTTCATTTCCCCTTATTTTTTTATTCTTCAGGAGATTGCCAATATTGATAGGAGGGATAGGTTGAGCCGAAGCCCCCCTCTTTTTGGATGATGGATTTGCCGTTGATGATGGAATAGTAGGGTTAGTACAGAATGTGGCAACAACAGAGGATACTAAAACTTCCATCTTCTTATACATTGTTTCTATACGTATATCAATTGCTCGCATGAGGTCATCATCCCTCGTACGAGCGGCAGCATTTGCAAAGGTACCAGATTTCGGTTGGGCAGCCGACTTGTTAAATCCACCTTGATATAATTAAAAATGTCTGCATTTTCTGATCCATGCCGGATGGCTCCCCCCACAGTTAGAGCATAATGGAGGGGATACACATTTTTCTCCTGTCAACAAAGCCGGACACTGGGGGAGCCACACACCCCATATGTCGATGACTCACTGCAGCTTGAGGCCTAGTGCTCCCATTTGTGGCACCGACTGCAGTGCGGATATGTGAACTCTTCTTTATCAATGATTGTAAATCTGAGATTAAATCCCATGAAGGGATTACAAGCTGAATTAGCCAGCGATTCAGCCCGCTCTAGGGAAGCGGAACAAAATCCAACTGGTAATTGATGTCCGCTCTTGCCTATTATTGAACGGAAGTTAGATATTTTAAATGTTCCCTTTAGTAATTCGATATCATTCTCTTCCAATTGACAAGGGAGGTTAGATACTTTTAGAGTGGCAAGTATGGGTTTAGAGTATATGGACCCATATTCCGACAGTGACGATTCGAAGTATTTAACATACTCCTTTAAGAGGTCTGAGGTGGTAAACGAAATCTTTAGTTCAGTTTCATAAAGTTTTACCGAGTTGAAAATGATTCTATTTGATAGTTGCTCTGTAAACGGCCGTAGAAAGAAATTAAACAATAAATGCCTTTCCATAGGCTTTTTGATCTTTATAATTATCAGATTTTTTAGTTTTGGGATTGGGGGAACTACTTCCCCATCCCTAGTAGCAATTGAAAACTCACTAACTTTTGGAACATGCGATTTCAGAGCAGCATTTACCTGTATTTGGTCATGTTCCTTTGGTTTTTACTAGAAAATTGACTGGAAAACTGTTTTTTTTACAATCCTTTGTTCCTCCGACACGCTTGTTCGTACTCATTTTGTTGCTATTAATGGCTGTAACTGTTATGGTCAATTTGAAACCACCACACTCCGAATTTTTATTATTTGTTCCTATACGAATTGTTAGAGAGAGAAATTTATTTTGATTGTCAAATGCGTGCCAACGGCGCGCTTACAAGCCCACTAAGAATAATAAAAAATTATCAAGCTGATAAAAATAATCCCGCAGACGAATTCAGTGTTTTCGTTTACTTCGTATATATTGTATATATAGTATATTTCGTAAAAATATTTAATAATATAAAATATATTATAAATATTATATAATCTATTTAAAAAGTATTTAATATAAGATATAAAAATACAATAATAAGAGCAACTATTTGAACTTATAACTATTTGATAGATTCATAATCGTTTGGGCAATCCGCATCAAAGTCATTGAATTGTTTATTGCTTCATTGGTTTTAAGAACTTGATGAATGCATCATTAAGCAATATATATTTACGATATTTTGGAATTGCAATGTTGCGGCATCCTGACCGGTTTATATGCATAAACATTGCTTGCTCAAAATCAGAATCAAATTCTCTAAGATGAGTGAACAAATTTATTACATTCAAAAGACAAATATATCCTTTTCTTATATATCAAACAATTTTTGTGCATTTCCTAACATATGTTTGCCCGTTTCTTTATCTTGACTGTTTTGTTCCTTAGGCATTTTTTGGTATGACTGTAATAGGAGCTTTTTGTGTGATATTATCTTTCAAAATTTTTTATGAAAAGATTTTTCACCGTGTGTTGGATCATCTAGCATTGTTGGGCGTTTGTCTTCGGTGTTCATCAGTTAGGTTGCCATGCAGCTGGATAGATCGTTAGTACTCTGCAGTGCCAAATGTTCTTCACTTCCAATGGCATTTTCTGATAAATGAGAGACTAATGATGACCCAATTGTGTTTATTCGCTATGCTCTGTTTGAACAATTGGGTGCAACAAAATTAGTGCATGGGAGGTTAGTTTTTCGACAACGAAACCACTTGCAAACTGCTGCCTGACTGTTACATAAACAGCACTTGATTATATTGGAACATTGTCCCCGTGGCATTGAAAGGTTATTGAGAAATGTTATTAGATTTTACGATAATAATAAGGATTTTATTAACAACTATATAACCTCTAAAAAGTTAAAAAAAAACAGAAAATGAAAGCATAGTAAACAATACAGTCCAGTCGTTAGTGGAGTCTTTATTGCGTTACGACCTCAGGTCCACTGGGATCTGAGCCCTCCAGCCATTCCAACACGCAGCTCTCAGTCTACACAACACGGGGCTCTCACTATCCGACGAATCCAAGATAGGAGAAAGTGGGGATCCTTGAAGCACACCTGTAATAGGGTAGACAGTGGAAAAGATTGGTTGGTCTCCCCAATCAATCTTGTCACACCAAGACGGGATTGTTTGGGGAGATTGAGTGGCTCAATAATTATGTATGGATAGTGACTTCAAAACTTTGTTAAAACCTATGCTACCAATCTAAGCTAAGTCTTTATCCTTCTAGCAGACAAACTACTCCTTCTTGAAAATCTTTTAAGAAGGAAGCCTGAGAAGGATTAAGATGAGCAAAGCACGCCCTATCCCTGCTCAGCTAGAACCTAAATTTAGAGCTCAGGTATTCATTCGAGAGGATCTGTCTGACGGAAACAGCGAATTGGGAAGATGTAGCATTTTATCGAGGGCCTTGAGTTTTGTTGGATTGTGATTGCATATGCGACCTATATAGGTAGTCGAAAGCAACGCGGTAGCTTGCGATGAGGGGTAGGAATTAAATTCGGCCAAGCTATCATTCCCAATCATAGGGAAGAATTGGATAGCTGCCTGAAAGAAGGCCACTCTAATAGGATCAAAGTCAAACCTCCTTTTAAGCAATGCATCTTCCATTAACCGCCAGAGAATTAGGTCATGAGAGACAGTCAGCTGTTAGCGCGACTGCACAGTGCAGATTGGTTTTAACAACCACATCCTATGTATCAGTAATATGTCAAAAAGTGAATATATTGAAGAGCAATGAAATACAAGCGTTAGTGGTTTATTATAAGATAGTCTTTCCTGGCCCTGTGGAGTTCTGCATTAATCCAACGACTACATATGTCGTTCAAATCAATAAGTAACATGTAATAGTCGCTACCTAAAATTCGTCCAGGAGGTCACGGTTCTTGTGAATCTGCCTAACCGTATTTAGACATTAGATAAGCTGATGCGTTTACCGTTTTGTCAAGTTATTAAACTAAACAAGAAAGGGCTGGAGACGACTAGTTTAATAAGTTGGAAGAACTTAAGGAGCTCTTAACTAAGGTTAAAAGACCTTGTGAAGACGAGGAGTGTGGAAGTGTTATTTACGGATTATAGTGGGTGTAAATATGCTTTGAGATAAATCGAGTAATGTCCTGGGGTAGACGGATAGACTGTGTCTCGTGAAGGACTATAAAATATGCAAATCTACCAGATATGAGTCTAAGTGGGGAAGCACCTTACAAATTTCACTGAAGAATGTTCAATGTCCCAACAGAAGAAGTTGCTTGCCCACTAGCAATATCTTAATTTTCCTCGGTATTTGCGACTGCCCAAAGTAAGTTCTTGCAGGAAAGTTTCATAGGTGAATACTCGACGTAGTACCAGTGTGCTTTTTTATGATTTGAGTGTTTTTATTGTATTGTTGGCCTTCCAAGCATGAAGAGATTAAAATGATTATGTCAATTGTCCTACCAAATTCTTGACCATGTTTCTATGCTAATCATTTAGACCTGATGTTTCTCGTCGATTAATTTAATGCTTTTCAAATCTAACAGCATGACGTCTTTCTTAACGGAAGAGACAGCCTCCACAAAACTTGTCGGTTTAGGTTTCGTTCACCGTTGTATCTTCTGGTAATCCTTAAAGGATTTATATTTTTTCGACCATGCTGTGTGCTCACCCCCGCAGTTTGAACAGCATGGTTTATTATCACATTCTCCTATGGTGAATATTAGATTGTCATTCACACCGCATTTCTGGGGTAAGGAACATCCAGCAGACCAATGCCGTATTGGTGACAATTGTTTCATAGGGGTACGCTAGTGAGTCGTTTTCCACTATTATTATTAATACAATTTTTTTTAAATACCAGTTTTTATTATAAAAATAAACAACAAATACACATAATATCCTTAAATTTGTTTGCTTTTTGATCAGTCATTGATGTAAATCTTAGACGCTTGCCCATCTTTTACTATGTTTGATAATACTGTGCTTGTTCGTTTATTCTAAGCCTTGTAGCACGTATACAAACCGATGCACTAACTGCAATGGCGACACTGATTTTTGATTTCAGCCTAGAAATACATTCGCTGTATGCAAGCTTATTACGATCAGCAGATTTGGCTGCTATCCATTTTAGTATTTTATCTGTCTCAGGTCCAATACCACCTGACGTAGAAAATATAAGAGGAAATAATGTACCTCTTTCTATATCTGCAATTCGTTCACCGTACTTTGCATATTTCCGTTGTTGATGGTATATATGGCATTCGAGAAGAGTTTTGCAAGAGTATGTAGGTGCCAAAGAGCTGTAAATACATATGTCCAAAAAGGATCGCATTATATTTCCTCCGAAAATTCCTCTACAAGCTATATCAGACCGCGCTTGATCATCAGAGCAGGTTGTTGGCTTATTAAATACGTAGTTGTTTGGTATAGATCGTAAACATGGCTCAATTTGCACGTCACAGCATACCCTTACAAGTTCCTTAGCTACAATGTCTCTCACTAAGTTATGTCTGATAATAGTCATGGCACCAGTATGACATGACAATGCATGAGAAGTTGTAAAGTAAGAACCACAAGCACATTTTAGTGATGTTTCGCTTGCTTTTAGATTGTATCTTGCGCATATTGCGTCTTGGAACTCTTGTGAATTTAGTCTCGTATGTCTCATTCGGGTTGGTTTGGTGCATAGCCACGAAGATGCTCCCTTGTCCGAAGCAAACTTTATTGAATTTTGTAGATCTAATCTTTATTCCATGCGAATGGCTTCACTTTCTAATGATGCAATGACCATCTTTTCTTGTTTAATCAACTTTGCTGCTTGATTTTGAGAGGTTATAAGCTGATCTCCCACTTCTTCTAGTAACAGTGGCATGCAAATTTTTCGGGATCGAACATATTCTTGTTTGGCAACCTCCATCGGGTTTAAAATCCCCAAACCACCATATTTCGTCGGCATCATATAAATCCGTTCCAGCTCATTGTTTTTCATCGTTTTGACCTATAATCTTTGGAATCAATTTCTTTGTAATCAAGTCTTTCAACGGCTTAAACCAAATAGGTTTAGTTGGACATGTGCGCATAAGGTATGTCCACTTATGTTGCAGTGCACATCTTAAAACAAAGTATGCCACCTGGGCATCAATATCTGCAATTTCTGATAAATTTTCTACCATTTTAAGCCAGGTTGCAATCTTTGATTTTACAATATTTTCAATGAACTCGTCAGCCCCACAAGGCGATCCAAGTGCGACGATTCCTTGGAAGGTTATTTCTATTTTAGTGTTGTTAAACAAAATCTTCGTAGTTTCTCCGTCGTTGGGATGAACCAATAATTTGCATTTTGTTTCGTTTATATGAAAACCATATTTTTCTCCTATCTGATTAAGTCTTTGCCAAACTTTATGTAATTGATCAACTGGCCCTACACAGCATGCGTCGTCGGCATACCATCTATGTACGTCATTATTCGAACATTTTTGAAGTCCATTGATTAACGGAATTGAAGCCGCTGCAAATGCCGCCATTGCGAGCGGATCACCTTGTGTAAAACCTTCTCTCGAATTTATTGCCTCGTCCTTAATACATAATATTGGGGAATTTTGATAGCAGTTCGTAAGTGCAGTATATAAAGACGGGCATGTAAATTTAATGTTTTTCAACGCAAGCTGTCGGTTGACTAGATTAAAGGCATTCGTTGCGTCAATCTGAAGTATACCATAATCATCATTTTGTTCAAATAATTCCCTTATTGAGTGTACTGCAGCCTCAGCACCACAACGCTGACCAGCACATAATTGTACACTTCCAGCCACTTTCTGTAAATCAGTCGAAATTACGGTAAGGATAGTCTTTGAAATTATTCTACGGCTAACTTCACCTATGCCAATTGGCCTAACTCCTGGATTTTTATCGAGCGGTATTAATCTACTTGCCATTAACGCTTCAGCATTCAGTGAACTGATCTTATTAGATGCTATTTTAATGGATAATTCTGCTAACGCATTAGAAAGTCTCATTGACTCATCCCCATAATTATGTAAAATATCGTACCAATCTTCAGCATCCAAACCTGAAGGTCCACAACTTCCATGAGTTTTCTTTGATGCTTGCCTAATGTGATTATAATCAATTTCAAGAAATACGCTACTGTGATGGTCTTGGCAGCCTGGTAATCGATGTTTAAGTATAACTTCTGGATTTGCAGGTGCACCTTGAGGATGGAGAAGTAATAACTTATCTCTTACCTTTATATCTAGTACAAAATCATCAATGTCGTGCACTCCAGACGTCACTCCATCCGCAGCAAGTAATCTCATCGCACTAGAAACCTTACCGCATAGTACTAATTTTATAAATTTTTTATACCATATATTGTTTTCACTCTGTTCAACTGTTCGACCTTTCAATCTTCTGTTAGCCATACGATGTTGCATTACACGGCATTCGTGCACAAGGCTAGTGAGATCATTATTCGCCCATAGGTTCAATCTGCGCTCGAGAGTTTTTCTTATAATACTTATTTTTTTGCTGTCTACTCTCTGTCTAAGTAATTGGCTAAATATTGTTGCAGTCATTAATGCACAATTTGAGTCATCACCCGAAGTTGCAGCATCAGCGTATAAATTCGCCATAATCGATACAAATTGTTTGCTAGCATTGCATCTTGGTAGATGAAATATATTCGGGACCCAGCTTATACATTCTTTAAATAATTTCATTATACTATCATTATCTTTAAAACTATCAGGTGTTGACGTGAAGGACTGATTGCATTTTGGTTCGACACATTCCAAGGAATCAACCAAATTCAAAGATGTTCTTTCGAGTGGTTCAACATTACTTTTTTTTGTTAGAACAATTATAAGCTGCACAGTTAAAACATGTACGTCCGGCTTTACGACACTTGCAATTTTTACATTTCGCCGCTTGCCCATTGCATGTACAACACTTTATTTCTTCCGAAGGTTTTCCACGTGGCATTTTCGACTGTGTATATTAATTGTATTTACTTTAGATTGTGTGTTTAAGTGTAAGTAGTTGATAGGTATCAAGATAGTTTGAACTCTGATTTAAATTATAGAAAATTGTATGTTTATAAGAAACCAAAATTTTTTTAGGTGGAAAGCCGAATGTTTTTAAATGAACTAAACAAATTGTTTGAAACTGCTTGTCGCGAAGATGACGTCGGAGGCTCGTCGCTTATGAAGGTGACAATTATTAATACAATAGTAAATACAATAGTAATACAATACAATAGTAAATACAATACAGTGACAACCATCGACGACTGACATACACAAACACTTACAAACACATTACGAAGCCGCCTGAGAGCGCATTACGAATCCGCCCGTGAGCGCTGAAATCGTCTGAGATCGCTGTTACAAAGTCGATAACTATTATACACCTAACAAAGAAAAACGAGACAACAAATCGAATTTTTTTATAGTCAACAACTTTATTTCGCCAATACAATCACGATGCCTAAAGGAATTCCAGCCGAGCCAAAATGCTGTTCGTGCAATGGACATTCAGCACGATGTCGTCAATGCAAATGTGTAAAATCAAATAAGCCGTGCACTAACTGTTCTGCAGCAAATTGCGAAAACCAACTCGTATCCCACTT
>WNNJ02001126.1:22500-32980 GCA_012934845.2 Pomphorhynchus laevis | reverse complement strand
CCTCTTTTAACCAGTTCGATGGTTAATCGTATTTAATTTTTCAACACCATTTTTTGAGGTGTTGGTGGTGTTGGTGGTGTTGGTGGTGTTGGTGGTGTTGGTGGTGTTGGTGGTGTTGGTGGTGTTGGTGGTGTTGGTGGTGTTGAAAAATTAAATACGATTAACCATCGAACTGGTTAAAAGAGGAAAATTAAATACGATTAACCATCGAACTGGTTAAAAGAGGAAAATTAAATACGATTAACCATCGAACTGGTTAAAAGAGGAAAATTAAATACGATTAACCATCGAACTGGTTAAAAGAGGAAAATTAAATACGATTAACCATCGAACTGGTTAAAAGAGGAAAATTAAATACGATTAACCATCGAACTGGTTAAAAGTGGAAAAATATGTATTATTACCGAAGTAATAATACATTGGGCGTGTGTCTGGTGCACACGAAGATCCCTCGAAAGTACAGGATAGGTCTCAGCAGTTCGCAGTGTGGTGGCTACTCTTCTGCGTACAACTCCTGTTTCGAGATTTAAGTCGTCTACAAACGGTTCAGTGTACATAACAGTACGAGCGCTTTTGTATAACAACAAAACGCCTATCTTCCCAGTAATTTGCAGTAAACAGATCTGTTGTCATAGATGACATTGTCCAGAGTCGTTAAACTCTTGGCGTTCAACCAGTCTCGTCCGACAGTACACAATATATTGCTGCCCTTAGGTGGGCTTCCGACTTAGAGGCGTTCAGTCGTAATCCCTTGGACGAAGCCTCGCACCAACGGCCTCTCAACCGAGTGCGTAAACATGCAGTCCAAACCTGCGGTTCCTCTCGTACTTAGCAAGATTGCTATAACAGCAACGCTTTTGACAGTAGGGTAAAACTAACCTGTCTCGCGACGGTCTAAACCCAGCTCACGTTCCCTATTAATGGGTGAACAATCCAACGCGTTGAGAGTTCTGCCTCTCAATGATAGGAAGAGCCGACATCGAAGGATCAAAAAGCGACGTCGCTATGACCGCTTGGCCGCCACAAGCCAGTTATCCCTGTGGTAACTTTTCTGACACCTCTTGCTTAAAACCCGTAAAACTCAAAAGGATCGATAGGCCAGACTTTCATCGTCCATATCCTGACTGGAAATCAAGATCAAGCAATCTTTTGCCCTTTCGCTCCACGCGAGGCTTCCATTCTCGCTGAGATTACCTTTGGACACCTGCGTTAGATTTTAACAGATGTACCGCCCCAGTCAAACTCCCAATCGGTCAGTGTTCTCGAATAATACGCTTCTCGTTCACTTAACCGAGAAATACATGTGTTACAAACAGCGTTAACGCTAACAGAACCATCGAGTAAGTCAAGTAACAATGAAAGCAGTGGTATTTCACTATTCCTCGAAAGGTCCCACGTATCCTACATCTCTCATGTTTCTTCACAAAGACTGACTAGAGTCAAGCTCAACAGGGTCTTCTTTCCCCGCCGTCTGATTCCAAGCCCGTTCCCTTGGCTGTGGTTTCGCTGGGCTGCAGACAAGGACAGTGGGAATCTCATTGATCCATTCATGCGCGTCACTAATTAGATGACGAGGCATTTGGCTAGGGCGGAATTTATTAGAAAACAGTACACGTTAGTTTCAAAACAAGAAACAGTTCAAAACATAAAAGCTAAAAATGTCAAAATGTTTTTAAGTTTCTAGAAATTATCTTCTTTCTTCCGCCAGATGTTTGAGCCTTTTATCCGGTCTGCTCGTCCGTCCCTTGGCTGTAAGATTGAAGTCGATCACGCGCCCGTCTGTCACATATATGCGTTGATCGCTGGCAAAAGTAGTTGAAAACGTTCACAGATTGCTCAGCGGCTGTTTGGCACATGTTGTGCTGGGTTTTGATGCCGAGCCCATAGAATTTTAACGTTTTCAACAGCTCGCTCGTTGCCGAGCCCCGAGATCCAACGATTGCTGCGTGGCAGGTTACATCTTCAATGTCTATGGCGTAGAGTTCTGCTACCAGTTTCTTCAGAGGCGTATACCGATTTACTTTGGACTTTTCGGCACGCTTGAAAGTATCTGTGTTCGTTTCGTACACCACAGCAAAGTCGAGTATTGCTGCCTTTCTGGCATTTGGGAAGTACGTGATTAGGTCTGAGGACATCTTCTCTCATCCTCATGTTTCTTCACAAAGACTGACTAGAGTCAAGCTCAACAGGGTCTTCTTTCCCCGCCGTCTGATTCCAAGCCCGTTCCCTTGGCTGTGGTTTCGCTGGGCTGCAGACAAGGACAGTGGGAATCTCATTGATCCATTCATGCGCGTCACTAATTAGATGACGAGGCATTTGGCTACCTCGAGAAAGTCATAGTTACTTCCGCCGTTTACCCGCGCTTGTTTAGATTTCGCCACGTTAACCTTCTGAGCACTGGGCAGAAATCACATTGCGTCAACACCGGTGACGGCTATCGCAATGCTCTGTTTTAATTAAACAGTTAGATTCCCCTTGTCCGTACCAGTTCTGGTTTGACTGTTCGACGCTAACCGATTACTGTACACAGCACAAAGTACCATGCACCGAAAAGCTGAAGCCGTCGAAAGGACAGAAGGCATCGGGGTCCGACCTCAGAACGCTACCTTGCGGCAACGCCATCGATCAGTCCCCAAATGCTACCGCCTCCCTCTTGCGACAGCCCGATCAACTCAGTCCTCAGAGCCAATCCTTTTTCCAAAGTTACGGATCTATCTTGCCGACTTCCCTTGCCTACTTTACCCCATCAACTAGAGGCTATATACCTTGGAGACCTGCTGCGGAATTAGGTACGATCAGGAACGAGACTAATATCACGCCCCCAGATTTTTATGAACCACACGATGTGCACGGTGCTACGCAGTAATCGCGTCGCAATACGGCAATTAGTCCCTGTCTCCGAATAACTCGTTTCCAGGGATATGTTACCTAACAAAGAAGAGAGAACTCTTCCCCGAACATCGCATGGCGTCTCTGGGTTTGTCAACGTTACCGTTTTTGCCACATTTCAAAGAAACATGACATAATCCGCATCCTGGCTCGGGAAGATTAACCCGATTCCCTTTCGATTGCGTGAGCTGAAAGCTCCACACTAATCACTGAATTTCACATACTCTTAGGATCGGCTGAACCATGTTCAATTAATGTTCACATGGAACCCTTCTCCACTTCAGTCTTCAAAGTTCTCATTTGAATACTCGCTACTGCCACTAAGATCTGCACAAGCGCCAGCTTCACGGGAGCTTACACTCCACGCTTCAATGCTAACGTCTTCGCCCTCCTACACGTTGATCACTTTTCAATTCTGAATATACCAGACACAATATCAACGGTTAAGCATAGGTTCATGTCTACAGCGCCATCCATTTTCAGGGCTAGTTGATTCGGCAGGTGAGTTGTTACACACTCCTTAGCAGATGCCAGCTTCCATGGCCACCGTCCTGCTGTCAATATCAACCAACACCTTTTATGGCATCTCATGAGAAACGTATCTGGCACCTTAGCTCAACGTTCAGTTCATCCCACAGCGCCAGTTCTGCTTACCAAAAATGGCCCACTTGGCGCACTCTATTCATACTCCCTGCTCAATTAAGCAGCAAGAGAGTTCTTACCCGTTTTAAGTTTGAGAGTAGGTCAAAGTTATTACAGCTCCGATTCCTCCAATCATTAGCTTTACCAGGTAAAACTAATATGCGCACCAGCTTTCCTGAGGGAAACTTCGGAGGGAACCAGCAACTAGATGGTTCGATTAGTCTTTCGCCCCTATACCCAAGTTTGGCGATTGATTTGCACGTCAAAACCGCTACGAACCTCCACCAGAGTTTCCCCTGGCTTCATTCTACTCAGGCATAGTTCACCATCTTTCGGGTCTCAACCTGAACGCTCAGGTGCAGTAGGCAGCAATTACATCTGTGCCACTCATCACTTGTGCTTATCATCAGCGCTCACGCATTTGTTCGCATCTCATATAGAGTTGTTTTCACTTTGCCTTTAAATTTCGTTTCAGAAAACGACTTGCGTTCGAGTTGAACTCCTTAGTCCGTGTTTCAAGACGGTTCGAATGATTCTTAGCAAATCGTGTTGCTCTCTATGAACCTTCAAACGTACAAACAGTCACTGTACAAATTCACGTATGTGAACCGCACATATAAGCAGCGCACATAGTTCGAGGCGTTTTCTAACAATGAAGTAACGATAGCAACTGCATCAGAGATACAGATAACGATACATTGCTGTAGGATACTTCATGAGAAGATCCCGTTCGACAAGATACCGCGCTAACGCAAGATCACCGAGCAACCATAAACATCATCAATTACAGTACTGCGTGCAATGCTATCAACACATTGACATGCATTCAATCAACAACACATAGTACTTGAATGATAAACATTTCTATCACTCAATCATTCGCTTTGCAGAGTACAGTTTCACGCACTTGTGAACTCTCTTTTCAGAGTACTTTTCAACTTTCCCTCATGGTACTTGTTCGCTATCGGTCTCGCAACAATACTTAGACTTGTATGGGGTT
Organism: Pomphorhynchus laevis; assembly: GCA_012934845.2. Lineage (NCBI taxonomy): Eukaryota > Metazoa > Acanthocephala > Palaeacanthocephala > Echinorhynchida > Pomphorhynchidae > Pomphorhynchus > Pomphorhynchus laevis. The sequence goes on along the minus strand of WNNJ02001126.1, from coordinate 28,449 downwards.
TGCCACACAATTTCGAACTGCACTCTCAAGCAATTCTACTCAAACATCGTCACCAGAATGCCATTTTAGTAGTATCACGGGCCTTTCACCCTCTCTGGGTAAGTTGCGTTCAATCAAACTTACACTACACAACAGCATTAGAACGGTAACGACACCAACATCACACTTTTTGATACTAGCAGCATCAAAATTCGATGATGGCCTTTCTATGTTCATTCGCCATTACTAATAGAATCCCAGTTGGTTTCTTTTCTTCCGCTTATTAATATGCTTAAATTCAGCGGATTATCTCACCCGATTTGAGGCCAAATATCGATCAATCACGACGACACTTCACTCATATGATTATCAATACCCAGTTACGCAGAGTTATCGTCCGTGTTTCAAGATATAGTGCAGTTCAGCTAGCATGTTCTACTATATATAGTCACTGATTAGAATTGCTCGCCTGCATTATGCACTTATCGTTAGCAGCGTTATTTAATATGTAGTCATCACTAACACTGTTAATATATTCATATTAATCGACCTCAAACGGATGTAGCTATGAGTTTGACCTCACAGCTGTCATTTGCGTTCAAAAACTATCTGTTCCGTGTGTCCTGCAGTTCACAGAAATTATCACATATGGCAACGTTCTTCCTCGATTTGCGAGCCAAGTGATTCACTGTACACCGACGTTCATTTCTTGTTTTAGCTACCATCAACAAGTAAACGATAGTTCTTGCCTAGCTCAAGAACATTATATTATTGCCACAAATTCAGTTTCAGTAAACAACAGTTTACAATCGAGGCAAGTCATATTCACATGACAATAATAATTAGAACTCCACCTTACCCTTACGTGGAATTCATCATGATCAATCAGTTAACAACAGAAGTAACAGTCAAGATTGTTCCCACCTATACAGGTGGTTTCAGCGTCAATGATCCTTCTGCAGGTTCACCTACAGAAACCTTGTTACGACTTTTACTTCCTCTAAACGCTCAAGCTTGGGCAGCTTCTAGGTAGATCAACAGGGTGGTTAGCCCCGTGACACCTATCCACAGACCTCACCAAATCATTCAATCGGTAGTAGCGACGGGCGGTGTGTACAAAGGGCAGGGACTTAATCAACGCGAGATAATGACTCGCGCTTACTAGGAATTCCTCGTTCACGAAGAATAATTTCAATCTCCGATCCCAGTCACGAAGGCTATTTACGATTCCGCATATCTTCCGACATGCGTAGTGCGCTTTGTGCCCTCCATTGTAGCGCGCGTGCAGCCTCGAACATCTGAGGGCATCACAGACCTGTTATTGCTCTACTTCGTGTGCTTAAGCAACACCTGTCCCTCTAAGAAGCATTGTAACGACGAACAATCGCTACGCTAATTAGTAGGCTAGAGTCTCGTTCGTTATCGGAATAAACCAGACAAATCACTTCACCAACTACGAACGGCCATGCACCGCTACCCACCGGATCAAGAAAGAGCTTTCAACCTGTCAATCCTCACGGTGTTCGGACCGGGTAAGCTTTCGCGCGTTGAGTCAAATTAAGCCGCAGGCTCCACTTCTGGTGTGCCCCTCCGTCAATTCCTTTAAGTTTCGATTTTGCAACCATACTCCCCCCGGAACCCAATCACTTTGGTTTCCCGGAGGGTGCTCGCCAAGCTAAATTGCACTGGCGAATCCCCAGTCGGCATAGTTTACAGTTAGAACTAGGACGGTATCTAATCGTCTTCGATCCTCTAACTTTCGTTCTTGATTAATGAAAACATTCTTGGCAAATGCTTTCGCAGTTGTCCGTCTTGCGATGGTCACAGAATTTCACTTCTAGCACCGCAATACGAATGCCCCCGTCTGTCCCGATTAATCATGACCTCTGCTTTCGTAAACCAACGAAACGGAACCGAGGCCCTATTCCGTCATCCCATGCAGCATTATACAAGCATAAAGCCTGCGTTGAGCACACTAATTTTCTCAAAGTGACATTGACCTTCTACCGCGACACACACTAAAGTGCATCAACGATGAACTGGCATAAAAAGGAGTGAATCCGTGGTAGCGACTCTAGGCCGTCCACGGACCATTTCCTGATGTCCAACGACGAGCGTTTTAACCGCAGCAACTTTAACATACGCTTTTCGAGCTGGAATTACCGCGGCTGCTGGCACCAGAACTTGCCCTCCAATAGATTCTCGATAAAATTCTTTCATTGTTCTCATTTCAATTGCCGAATCAAAAGATTGCGGCATCGCTACTTCTCGTCACTACCTCCCCGATCGGGGATTGGGTAATTTGCGCGCCTGCTGCCTTCCTTGGATGTGACAGCCGTTTCTCATGCTCTCTCTCCGGAATCGAACCCTGATTCCCCGTTACCCGTTACAACCATGGCAGTAATATCGACTGCCATCAAAAGTTGATAGGTCAGACACTTGCAATCAACGTCGCCCGCTCTAGGCGGGGCAATCCGAAAATTTACCCAGAGTCGTCACAATTTTGTTTTCTTGCGAAAACGTTGGCTTTGATCTGATAAATGCGTCCTTTCTTGCGTCAGGACTTTTGTGCATGTATTAGCTCTAGATTTTCCACAGTTATCCACCTGTCATATTGTCCCATAAACTACGACTGATGTAATGAGCCATTCGCGGTTTTCACCATATCTGGTATGCACTTACACATGCATGGCTTAATCTTTGAGACAAGCGTATAATTACTGGCACGATCAACCAGGTATAGACATTTAATCCCGTATCACAGGATTATTTTTCATCATGCTAGACACAACACACTAGGTGTTGCTACATACAATTCAATAATACCACTTCATGAACCCATCACGTTCAATTGATAGGTAATCCTCTCATTGTTGCTCCCCGTACAACAGCAAAAAGTAGTATTTGCTAAATTATCAACGTGTTCCAATCTGCCCAACGTTTATTCACCGTTTATGTGTACCCTTAATCATTGATTAAACGCACTATGTTTATGCACCGCTATCGTTATATGTTGATTAATCAACATCGCTATAGTATACAACTGCCTTTGTACACTTTTCTATGTAACAGTAATCACTGTCACATAACTGACACCTCTTGCATTATTAGTCGCCATGACTAGATGCAATATTTACCCGTATGCACCGCATTTCATTAGACATTGATTCCTCAACATCATTAACCACTTATGTATTGCTAGCCAACCAGTGCATTGCAACACTATCACTTGAGAGCACACACTGCGCACTCTCAACTTTGCTGAAATGTTACAATTCGTCTTTTCACTAAATTTACCAATTTTGTTAGTCTACAATTCGTCTTTTCACTAATTTTGCAAAAGATGTTTACTGTTGAAATGTTTTGCTAATTTATATTATTTAGACGTAAATATAAAAAATACAGTGTACGCTGAATGTTCAATGTGTGTTATAAAATGCAATCACGTATGCAATGTCGTTTCTCACATAATTTCATATATTACGTTAGTTCATCGATTCTCAATTTATTTTAAAATGCAAAATTTAAATATTAGCTCTCATAAATAGAAAGCAATATCATTTACACTGCAAATCGTCTTTTCACTAATTTTGCAAAAACAAATATGATCTAAGTTAAGAGTAGGTTTAACATAATATTATGACTGCAAATTAAAATTTTCCATGGCGTTAGTTAATATTTGATATACGAATAAATTTTTTAAACATATGAATATAATTTTAAAAGTGTTAATTAATATTTAATAAATGTAATTATTTTTTAGTATAGGAATAGATTTATAGACGGTTACAACAATCTTATGTTTAATATTTTCCATCCATCGGTTCGGTGAATATATAAATCAATAATATTAATCTAACGAATAAGCAATATTTTCATCTATAGATATTCATCAAATATTTCAAATTAACAATTGAACAAAAGAGAGATTTCATTCTTGGAAAAAGCTATTTATTAACATAATATTATTCGACTAAAATAATAATCAAATTAAGACTCGATCTACATAGTTACCGTTCGGATATTTACGAAATGAACATAATTTGTAAGTAGAATAGTGTTTATAAAGTATGATAATTTTGATATTCTACATTTCGTCTTTTCAAGGTATAGTACACATTATAGTACAACGCACTAAACATAATAGTACAACGCACTATACATTATAGTACGACAAACTATAACGTATATTAAAATATACATAATAGTGCGGTATTAAAGAAGGTATAGAGTTTAATAATGTAAATGGAACTACACAGAGGTAAGATAATCGGGCATCAACGTGAAGGGGGAATAATGGGTTAGTAAAAACCGTAATAAATAGCGTAGTTCAAAACATTAATTTCAGTAAAAATTTAGAAAAAGTATGTGATTAACCAGTAGTATAATTATAAGGGATCCCTTTGAATACTGTGAACATTTTTATATCAAATATGAGGGGGTAAAAGGGCTTAGTACATGATGTATTGTAGTTCATCTTATATTTCATAATATTGATTCGACTGGACCATTGTTCAAATATGGATAATATTGTTCAAATATAGATAAAGTGTAAATGATTGTTCAAATATGAATAATATTGTTTAAATTTGGATAAAGTGAAAATGATTGACGGGTAAAATATTAATGAAAACTGATTATATCAAATTAATATATATCGGGAGGGGGAATATGTGGTAAGTACAAGCAGTAATACAAAATGTAGTAAATAATATAAAATCAGGTCAAATATTTAAAACATGCAGTATATTCTAAGGTAAACCTTTGAATACATCGAATATTTGTTTATCGGGGACGGGGGGTAAAGGGGTTAGTAGGTAATGAATTGTTGTTCATAATAAATTTAATAATATTGATTCGACTGGGCCAATGTTCAAATATTGATAAAGGGTAGAATATTAATAAAAACTGATTAGATCAAATTAATATATATCGGGAGGGGGAATATGTGGTAAGTACAAGCAGTAATACAAAATGTAGTAAATAATATAAATTCAGGTCAAATATTTAAAACATGCAGTATATTCTAAGGAAAACCATTGAATAATGCGAATATTTGTTTATCGGGGACGGGGGGTAAAGGGGTTAGTAGGTAATGAATTGTTGTTCATAATAAATTTAATAATATTGATTCGACTGGGCCAATGTTCAAATATTGATAAAGGATAGAATATTAATAAAAACTGATTAGATCAAATTAATATATATCGGGAGGGGGAATATGTGGTAAGTACAAGCAGTAATACAAAATGTAGTAAATAATATAAATTCAGGTCAAATATTTAAAACATGCAGTATATTCTAAGGAAAACCATTGAATAATGCGAATATTTGTTTATCGGGAAAGGGGGGTAAAAGGGGTTAGTTAGAAATGTATTGATGAGCATAATAAATTTAATAATATTGATTCGACTGGGCCAATGTTCAAATATTGATAAAGGATAGAATATTAATAAAAACTGATTAGATCAAATTAATATATATCGGGAGGGGGAATATGTGGTAAGTACAAGCAGTAATACAAAATGTAGTAAATAATATAAATTCAGGTCAAATATTTAAAACATGCAGTATATTCTAAGGAAAACCATTGAATAATGCGAATATTTGTTTATCGGGGACGGGGGGTAAAGGGGTTAGTAGGTAATGAATTGTTGTTCATAATAAATTTAATAATATTGATTCGACTGGGCCAATGTTCAAATATTGATAAAGGATAGAATATTAATAAAAACTGATTAGATCAAATTAATATATATCGGGAGGGGGAATATGTGGTAAGTACAAGCAGTAATACAAAATGTAGTAAATAATATAAATTCAGGTCAAATATTTAAAACATGCAGTATATTCTAAGGAAAACCATTGAATAATGCGAATATTTGTTTATCGGGGACGGGGGGTAAAGGGGTTAGTAGGTAATGAATTGTTGTTCATAATAAATTTAATAATATTGATTCGACTGGGCCA
>WNNJ02001126.1:7500-17500 GCA_012934845.2 Pomphorhynchus laevis | reverse complement strand
TGGCTAGAGTTGAATCTATCGCAAATGCAAATAGGAACGATGAGAGAGGATCACCTTGTTTCACGCCTCTCTCCATGCTGATTTTCCCTGTCTGACCATTTCTGGTTTTGAAAATCGTTCGACATCCCGTGTAGCTACTCGCGAGATAGCGTAGCATGAAATCAGGACAACCCGCATCTACTAGAGCTTTCTTCAATGCCGAATGATCCAAATAATCAAAGGCCGATTTAATGTCTAGGAATGCTAGATAGTGTGCCTGTTTCTTCGCGTTGCAGTATTTCACCAAATTTCTTATACATGCAACGTTAGCTCCTATCGCCGAATCGGAAAATGCGCTTTGATTCGACTTGAAGCAGTACGCTTTACTTAATCTCGCTAGTAAGACCTTATGAACGATTCTCGCTAACATAGAGGAGATCGTTATTGGACGCCAATTGTCGAGCTTACGTGCAGCCTCAGCCTGTAGTTCGCCGTTTTTCCAAAGTTTTGCAGGCTTGGGCAGTAACACACTTCTGTGATCGCGCCATGCGTTGGGCATGTATCCAGCGCTTAAGCAGGCGTTGGCGATTACTGTGAGTACCACAAGTTGGGGATCATACCTTCGTAGGAGGCTAACGTTTACGAGGTCGATTCCCGCAGAAGAACGCTGACCCATTCGACTCATCATAGCCTGGAGTTCGGATTTACTCACGAACTCATAAAATTTGTCGTCTGGATCAAATCGTCCACCGCTTATCTGCGTACCTCGGGGGGTAGCAGGTGGTTCACTTACACGTTGCAGGTCAGGGTTACTGTGAGAGTAGACCTGCTTAAAATGTTGCTCGACATTGCTAGCGGAAATCTGGCACTCCAAATTTTTATCACCGCCCAGAATTTCCTTAGCTAGCTTGGCGGTGTCCGAGAAGTAAAGGGCTCGGTTACGTCGCACCATGCATTGCCTCTGCGAAGCTTTTGTCCCACCTACTCTTATGTAACAAGGAAGGTAGTCAGACATTCCCTCCTTCCTCAGATACTTTGTTCCGTGGGACCCGTTCTTTGCATTAGAGGGTACATGTATCTCATCATCTTCTGCGACGTCTGCAATTACTCTGAAAATAACGTTGTATTTATCCGATGCAGCTTGCAATACCGTTTTCTCAGAAATGCAGTACCCCCGACGAAGCGAGTCTAAGAGCTGGTTAATATGTGCGTTACATGACATGTCTTTCGCCAACTCATTCGACCACCTTTGCTTGTCAGATTGGATTCGATCAATCAGTGATTTTCTCACGGTGTTAGCCTGCGCAGGGTTAGAGAAAATCAGTTGCGCAATACTTCTGAATATTTGATCTGCACCTTTCTTAAGGGGGACTATACCGAGTCCTAACTGCTGAAGGCGACGGGATGGGTTGATCACTCTGGCTCTTGAGTACTTAGTTAAGTACAAGGTGTATGCCGTGACCATATCATCAATGTTCCGATTGCTCGGAACATCGTCCCATTCCATCGCTGCGCTTTTGATGCTATTTAAGAAGCCCACAAACCTTGGATGTGCTCGTTCCTCGTTGATTGCTTGCTCGAGTTCCTCTATTGCTTGAACTGAGCTGTATTTGAACGGCCGATCGATCCTCGTTGTGTCTTCCTCGTTGTCTGCCCATCTAATAGATCTGCGTGGTCTTGATGGACATATCGACTCGTACGTTGTATCTAATGTCACGCACGTCTCCGTAGCATCATTAACTTCAGCAGTACTTTCGTATGATACGCAGGATGCGTCGTCATTTACAGTTGCTGCTACTGTAATCCTGCATTCATCATTCCTAGGCGCTGTATCATACGTCGGACACAAAGGTCTAATTGAAAGTTCAGTCGGTGCTGTCGGAGTGTTGTCTGCACCCCTTTGTACTTGCACTTGATAGTGCTCTTGCAATACGTGAGCATCATCTGCTCGATCGCTTTCGCACTCAACCTCGACGTCTTCATCGGTTGCCGAGGTGTCTGCAGAGGGGTAGTCAGGTCTTGATAGTAGCACATTCTCGATACAAGTTTTTGCATGCCTTCTCATACTATCAAGCCTTTGGCTTCTAAAGCTACTGCATTTGCTACACTCATACTGTATGACCTCGACATTGTGCTCTTCAGTGAGGTGAGAGCTCATTTTGGAGTAGTTGTATCTACTCATGAATGCACGTTCACAGTACATGCATTCAAAAGGTCCTTCAGTAGGGTAGGGCATCACAAGGTTATTTTCAACCCTGGCCACAATAGCCATCTTGCCAATGACTTCGCCAGATACGTTGCTATCTGGGCTTACAGACAAACTTTTTGCGCTATTTTTGCATCGTGAAAAATGAGCGTTTATGGATCGTGAGTTTTCGCTCTCAAACTCGTTGCATAGAGCGCAACGGTACATGACATGCTTAGCATGCTCACTCTCCACATGATCCTCAATTTTTCGACAGCGGGCATTACCGGTGATTACCACGCTGCATGCTGGGCATACAAATTCTGTACCCTTAGCGCCAAAGGCAATATTGACAGACGTATTTCTAGAATTATCGCTTTGCTGAACTGTTTCATGTGACAAATTTCTTTGTTGGTAGTCGGATACCCACGGTGTACTGCCGTCAGTCGCCATCGTTGCTTGAGATTGAGGAGTTTCATCAGCCACCGCCAGAAGTAAAGAGCCGCCATCTTCTGGTTCGCACCTTCCTTGCGGGTTGAGGTGCGTATCGTCATTTTCGGTCGGATTTACAGCTATTGATGACTGACTTCCCTCCTCGGATGCAATGATATCGTTGTCATAGTTGTCCATTGCATTGATTTTCTCGCAGTGAGTAATTCTCCAAGACGCTGCTGCCCATCCTGAAGAATAGAGACACTTAGTCTGGCCACTCATGTGCTACCTACTCAACATGGTTGGACCTGCCGCACTGCTTAGCAACCGGATTGTGTAAGCGTGGCGTTGATCTAGCTAACACAATCATCATGGCACACAAGCTTTCTCACCACGTCAAGGTGGTCTCCCTCGAGAAAGTCATAGTTACTTCCGCCGTTTACCCGCGCTTGTTTAGATTTCGCCACGTTAACCTTCTGAGCACTGGGCAGAAATCACATTGCGTCAACACCGGTGACGGCTATCGCAATGCTCTGTTTTAATTAAACAGTTAGATTCCCCTTGTCCGTACCAGTTCTGGTTTGACTGTTCGACGCTAACCGATTACTGTACACAGCACAAAGTACCATGCACCGAAAAGCTGAAGCCGTCGAAAGGACAGAAGGCATCGGGGTCCGACCTCAGAACGCTACCTTGCGGCAACGCCATCGATCAGTCCCCAAATGCTACCGCCTCCCTCTTGCGACAGCCCGATCAACTCAGTCCTCAGAGCCAATCCTTTTTCCAAAGTTACGGATCTATCTTGCCGACTTCCCTTGCCTACTTTACCCCATCAACTAGAGGCTATATACCTTGGAGACCTGCTGCGGAATTAGGTACGATCAGGAACGAGACTAATATCACGCCCCCAGATTTTTATGAACCACACGATGTGCACGGTGCTACGCAGTAATCGCGTCGCAATACGGCAATTAGTCCCTGTCTCCGAATAACTCGTTTCCAGGGATATGTTACCTAACAAAGAAGAGAGAACTCTTCCCCGAACATCGCATGGCGTCTCTGGGTTTGTCAACGTTACCGTTTTTGCCACATTTCAAAGAAACATGACATAATCCGCATCCTGGCTCGGGAAGATTAACCCGATTCCCTTTCGATTGCGTGAGCTGAAAGCTCCACACTAATCACTGAATTTCACATACTCTTAGGATCGGCTGAACCATGTTCAATTAATGTTCACATGGAACCCTTCTCCACTTCAGTCTTCAAAGTTCTCATTTGAATACTCGCTACTGCCACTAAGATCTGCACAAGCGCCAGCTTCACGGGAGCTTACACTCCACGCTTCAATGCTAACGTCTTCGCCCTCCTACACGTTGATCACTTTTCAATTCTGAATATACCAGACACAATATCAACGGTTAAGCATAGGTTCATGTCTACAGCGCCATCCATTTTCAGGGCTAGTTGATTCGGCAGGTGAGTTGTTACACACTCCTTAGCAGATGCCAGCTTCCATGGCCACCGTCCTGCTGTCAATATCAACCAACACCTTTTATGGCATCTCATGAGAAACGTATCTGGCACCTTAGCTCAACGTTCAGTTCATCCCACAGCGCCAGTTCTGCTTACCAAAAATGGCCCACTTGGCGCACTCTATTCATACTCCCTGCTCAATTAAGCAGCAAGAGAGTTCTTACCCGTTTTAAGTTTGAGAGTAGGTCAAAGTTATTACAGCTCCGATTCCTCCAATCATTAGCTTTACCAGGTAAAACTAATATGCGCACCAGCTTTCCTGAGGGAAACTTCGGAGGGAACCAGCAACTAGATGGTTCGATTAGTCTTTCGCCCCTATACCCAAGTTTGGCGATTGATTTGCACGTCAAAACCGCTACGAACCTCCACCAGAGTTTCCCCTGGCTTCATTCTACTCAGGCATAGTTCACCATCTTTCGGGTCTCAACCTGAACGCTCAGGTGCAGTAGGCAGCAATTACATCTGTGCCACTCATCACTTGTGCTTATCATCAGCGCTCACGCATTTGTTCGCATCTCATATAGAGTTGTTTTCACTTTGCCTTTAAATTTCGTTTCAGAAAACGACTTGCGTTCGAGTTGAACTCCTTAGTCCGTGTTTCAAGACGGTTCGAATGATTCTTAGCAAATCGTGTTGCTCTCTATGAACCTTCAAACGTACAAACAGTCACTGTACAAATTCACGTATGTGAACCGCACATATAAGCAGCGCACATAGTTCGAGGCATTTTCTAACAATGAAGTAACGATAGCAACTGCATCAGAGATACAGATAACGATACATTGCTGTAGGATACTTCATGAGAAGATCCCGTTCGACAAGATACCGCGCTAACGCAAGATCACCGAGCAACCATAAACATCATCAATTACAGTACTGCGTGCAATGCTATCAACACATTGACATGCATTCAATCAACAACACATAGTACTTGAATGATAAACATTTCTATCACTCAATCATTCGCTTTGCAGAGTACAGTTTCACGCACTTGTGAACTCTCTTTTCAGAGTACTTTTCAACTTTCCCTCATGGTACTTGTTCGCTATCGGTCTCGCAACAATACTTAGACTTGTATGGGGTTTGCCACACAATTTCGAACTGCACTCTCAAGCAATTCTACTCAAACATCGTCACCAGAATGCCATTTTAGTAGTATCACGGGCCTTTCACCCTCTCTGGGTAAGTTGCGTTCAATCAAACTTACACTACACAACAGCATTAGAACGGTAACGACACCAACATCACACTTTTTGATACTAGCAGCATCAAAATTCGATGATGGCCTTTCTATGTTCATTCGCCATTACTAATAGAATCCCAGTTGGTTTCTTTTCTTCCGCTTATTAATATGCTTAAATTCAGCGGATTATCTCACCCGATTTGAGGCCAAATATCGATCAATCACGACGACACTTCACTCATATGATTATCAATACCCAGTTACGCAGAGTTATCGTCCGTGTTTCAAGATATAGTGCAGTTCAGCTAGCATGTTCTACTATATATAGTCACTGATTAGAATTGCTCGCCTGCATTATGCACTTATCGTTAGCAGCGTTATTTAATATGTAGTCATCACTAACACTGTTAATATATTCATATTAATCGACCTCAAACGGATGTAGCTATGAGTTTGACCTCACAGCTGTCATTTGCGTTCAAAAACTATCTGTTCCGTGTGTCCTGCAGTTCACAGAAATTATCACATATGGCAACGTTCTTCCTCGATTTGCGAGCCAAGTGATTCACTGTACACCGACGTTCATTTCTTGTTTTAGCTACCATCAACAAGTAAACGATAGTTCTTGCCTAGCTCAAGAACATTATATTATTGCCACAAATTCAGTTTCAGTAAACAACAGTTTACAATCGAGGCAAGTCATATTCACATGACAATAATAATTAGAACTCCACCTTACCCTTACGTGGAATTCATCATGATCAATCAGTTAACAACAGAAGTAACAGTCAAGATTGTTCCCACCTATACAGGTGGTTTCAGCGTCAATGATCCTTCTGCAGGTTCACCTACAGAAACCTTGTTACGACTTTTACTTCCTCTAAACGCTCAAGCTTGGGCAGCTTCTAGGTAGATCAACAGGGTGGTTAGCCCCGTGACACCTATCCACAGACCTCACCAAATCATTCAATCGGTAGTAGCGACGGGCGGTGTGTACAAAGGGCAGGGACTTAATCAACGCGAGATAATGACTCGCGCTTACTAGGAATTCCTCGTTCACGAAGAATAATTTCAATCTCCGATCCCAGTCACGAAGGCTATTTACGATTCCGCATATCTTCCGACATGCGTAGTGCGCTTTGTGCCCTCCATTGTAGCGCGCGTGCAGCCTCGAACATCTGAGGGCATCACAGACCTGTTATTGCTCTACTTCGTGTGCTTAAGCAACACCTGTCCCTCTAAGAAGCATTGTAACGACGAACAATCGCTACGCTAATTAGTAGGCTAGAGTCTCGTTCGTTATCGGAATAAACCAGACAAATCACTTCACCAACTACGAACGGCCATGCACCGCTACCCACCGGATCAAGAAAGAGCTTTCAACCTGTCAATCCTCACGGTGTTCGGACCGGGTAAGCTTTCGCGCGTTGAGTCAAATTAAGCCGCAGGCTCCACTTCTGGTGTGCCCCTCCGTCAATTCCTTTAAGTTTCGATTTTGCAACCATACTCCCCCCGGAACCCAATCACTTTGGTTTCCCGGAGGGTGCTCGCCAAGCTAAATTGCACTGGCGAATCCCCAGTCGGCATAGTTTACAGTTAGAACTAGGACGGTATCTAATCGTCTTCGATCCTCTAACTTTCGTTCTTGATTAATGAAAACATTCTTGGCAAATGCTTTCGCAGTTGTCCGTCTTGCGATGGTCACAGAATTTCACTTCTAGCACCGCAATACGAATGCCCCCGTCTGTCCCGATTAATCATGACCTCTGCTTTCGTAAACCAACGAAACGGAACCGAGGCCCTATTCCGTCATCCCATGCAGCATTATACAAGCATAAAGCCTGCGTTGAGCACACTAATTTTCTCAAAGTGACATTGACCTTCTACCGCGACACACACTAAAGTGCATCAACGATGAACTGGCATAAAAAGGAGTGAATCCGTGGTAGCGACTCTAGGCCGTCCACGGACCATTTCCTGATGTCCAACGACGAGCGTTTTAACCGCAGCAACTTTAACATACGCTTTTCGAGCTGGAATTACCGCGGCTGCTGGCACCAGAACTTGCCCTCCAATAGATTCTCGATAAAATTCTTTCATTGTTCTCATTTCAATTGCCGAATCAAAAGATTGCGGCATCGCTACTTCTCGTCACTACCTCCCCGATCGGGGATTGGGTAATTTGCGCGCCTGCTGCCTTCCTTGGATGTGACAGCCGTTTCTCATGCTCTCTCTCCGGAATCGAACCCTGATTCCCCGTTACCCGTTACAACCATGGCAGTAATATCGACTGCCATCAAAAGTTGATAGGTCAGACACTTGCAATCAACGTCGCCCGCTCTAGGCGGGGCAATCCGAAAATTTACCCAGAGTCGTCACAATTTTGTTTTCTTGCGAAAACGTTGGCTTTGATCTGATAAATGCGTCCTTTCTTGCGTCAGGACTTTTGTGCATGTATTAGCTCTAGATTTTCCACAGTTATCCACCTGTCATATTGTCCCATAAACTACGACTGATGTAATGAGCCATTCGCGGTTTTCACCATATCTGGTATGCACTTACACATGCATGGCTTAATCTTTGAGACAAGCGTATAATTACTGGCACGATCAACCAGGTATAGACATTTAATCCCGTATCACAGGATTATTTTTCATCATGCTAGACACAACACACTAGGTGTTGCTACATACAATTCAATAATACCACTTCATGAACCCATCACGTTCAATTGATAGGTAATCCTCTCATTGTTGCTCCCCGTACAACAGCAAAAAGTAGTATTTGCTAAATTATCAACGTGTTCCAATCTGCCCAACGTTTATTCACCGTTTATGTGTACCCTTAATCATTGATTAAACGCACTATGTTTATGCACCGCTATCGTTATATGTTGATTAATCAACATCGCTATAGTATACAACTGCCTTTGTACACTTTTCTATGTAACAGTAATCACTGTCACATAACTGACACCTCTTGCATTATTAGTCGCCATGACTAGATGCAATATTTACCCGTATGCACCGCATTTCATTAGACATTGATTCCTCAACATCATTAACCACTTATGTATTGCTAGCCAACCAGTGCATTGCAACACTATCACTTGAGAGCACACACTGCGCACTCTCAACTTTGCTGAAATGTTACAATTCGTCTTTTCACTAAATTTACCAATTTTGTTAGTCTACAATTCGTCTTTTCACTAATTTTGCAAAAGATGTTTACTGTTGAAATGTTTTGCTAATTTATATTATTTAGACGTAAATATAAAAAATACAGTGTACGCTGAATGTTCAATGTGTGTTATAAAATGCAATCACGTATGCAATGTCGTTTCTCACATAATTTCATATATTACGTTAGTTCATCGATTCTCAATTTATTTTAAAATGCAAAATTTAAATATTAGCTCTCATAAATAGAAAGCAATATCATTTACACTGCAAATCGTCTTTTCACTAATTTTGCAAAAACAAATATGATCTAAGTTAAGAGTAGGTTTAACATAATATTATGACTGCAAATTAAAATTTTCCATGGCGTTAGTTAATATTTGATATACGAATAAATTTTTTAAACATATGAATATAATTTTAAAAGTGTTAATTAATATTTAATAAATGTAATTATTTTTTAGTATAGGAATAGATTTATAGACGGTTACAACAATCTTATGTTTAATATTTTCCATCCATCGGTTCGGTGAATATATAAATCAATAATATTAATCTAACGAATAAGCAATATTTTCATCTATAGATATTCATCAAATATTTCAAATTAACAATTGAACAAAAGAGAGATTTCATTCTTGGAAAAAGCTATTTATTAACATAATATTATTCGACTAAAATAATAATCAAATTAAGACTCGATCTACATAGTTACCGTTCGGATATTTACGAAATGAACATAATTTGTAAGTAGAATAGTGTTTATAAAGTATGATAATTTTGATATTCTACATTTCGTCTTTTCAAGGTATAGTACACATTATAGTACAACGCACTAAACATAATAGTACAACGCACTATACATTATAGTACGACAAACTATAACGTATATTAAAATATACATAATAGTGCGGTATTAAAGAAGGTATAGAGTTTAATAATGTAAATGGAACTACACAGAGGTAAGATAATCGGGCATCAACGTGAAGGGGGAATAATGGGTTAGTAAAAACCGTAATAAATAGCGTAGTTCAAAACATTAATTTCAGTAAAAATTTAGAAAAAGTATGTGATTAACCAGTAGTATAATTATAAGGGATCCCTTTGAATACTGTGAACATTTTTATATCAAATATGAGGGGGTAAAAGGGCTTAGTACATGATGTATTGTAGTTCATCTTATATTTCATAATATTGATTCGACTGGACCATTGTTCAAATATGGATAATATTGTTCAAATATAGATAAAGTGTAAATGATTGTTCAAATATGAATAATATTGTTTAAATTTGGATAAAGTGAAAATGATTGACGGGTAAAATATTAATGAAAACTGATTATATCAAATTAATATATATCGGGAGGGGGAATATGTGGTAAGTACAAGCAGTAATACAAAATGTAGTAAATAATATAAAATCAGGTCAAATATTTAAAACATGCAGTATATTCTAAGGTAAACCTTTGAATACATCGAATATTTGTTTATCGGGGACGGGGGGTAAAGG
>WNNJ02001126.1:0-2500 GCA_012934845.2 Pomphorhynchus laevis | reverse complement strand
TCAGAATATGGATTGTTTGCGTAGGCGATAGACCAGAAGACTTCAGTACGTATACTGCATTGTCAATTTTATTGATCACGGATTGAAAGTTAAGCTGTTGAAATGGTGCTAATCCTAAATACTTTATTAAACTGGTATCAGTGACAATGGGAACGTCAACGTTATCGATCGAAGCAAAAACCGACTGACACATTGTTTTATTTCCGTTTTTAAATTCATATCCAATAGTAACGCATTTATTAGGATTGAAGGTCAACCCCATTAGTCGCAACTTATCGACGATAACAGCTAATGCATCCTTCAGCTTGTTTGGAGTGTTTGCAACTAGAATAAGATCGTCAGCGTAAGCCATATGTGTGATTGACACATTCTTGTGAATGAATCCGTGATCATTTGGAGTTAGATGATCCAGAGCTCCTTGGATGCATGTTGTAAATAGCTTAGCTGAAAGCGGGTCTCCCTGTTTAACTCCTCGCTTTATTGCAATAGGTTCCGTTTGGCCGTTTTTAGCACAAACGTATGTGTGTACTTCTTCGTAACTGTTCGCAATGTACTGTAGTAGGTACGAAGGGCATTTTGCTTCAAATAGCCGTTGCAATAAGGCGCTGTGACTTAGTGTATCAAAGGCAGAACGAATATCTAGGAATGCCATATACATTGGTTGCTTATTCGTTTTTGAGTAGCTTTGCATAAGCTTAATTGCCTTGACACACGTCAGAGATGCATCTTTACTAAACGCGTATTGAGACTTATCAACAGGTAGTTCGGCATCTAACAAGGAAAGTACAATCTTGTGAAATATACGGCATGGAATACATCCAATAGTGATTGGCCGATATGAACTAACATCATGCAATGACGTTTGATTAATTTTGCCGTTCACGATTATCTTGCCTGGTTTAGGTATCAAAATCGTTTTATTACTACGCCACAACCTCGGCAAGTATCCGTTTTGCAGTGACATATTGATGATCATGGTCAAAACTACTTGTCCTGGATCATATCTAAGAATTTGACTTACTGTTACTCTATCAACACCGCTTGCGGATGATTTGTTCATTTTCCTCGTTATCTGAGCAGTTTGAGCAGATTCAATTGTTGGCGGGACATTGTGTTGCCGTTCGTATCGATATGTCATGGCAGGGTTGCACACCGGATTTTCATTAGTAGCACTGAGCAGCTTATTAAAATGACCATATATAGTGTCAAGATTAATTGGGCATGCAGTTTTATCTTCGCTGCCCAACACCTCCTTAGCTAGCTTCGAAGTGTTTGTAAAATACAAAGCACGATTGCGTCTTTTAATAAGAGTTTTGTGTTCCTTAGCGGTGGCACCATTGGTCGGCACGCATGGCAGAATGCAACCGTTTTTGCTCTGTGTCACAAAACAAATTGATGTTGACTGGTTAACTCTGTTCGTGGGAGAGTAAATAACGTCATAGTCTGGAGAATCAGCTATAAGCTTAAATATGCGTTGATAAGCTTCGGCGGCTATTTTGAGGATCAATCCGTGCGCCGAGAATATGCCTCTCTCAAGTTGTTCAAGTAGCTCATCATACGATATCGCTATATCATTTGTTTCACGGATTATCACAGTCCATTTATTCCTATACGTTTTGTATTCGGAGATGACTATATTAGCAACATCTCTGTGTCTCGAAGGATTTCTGTAAACGCACATTGCCACGGTGTTTAGAATAGTTGTTCCTGAAGCTTTTAAATAGATCGGATGCAGGCCAAGTCTTGATAGTCTGTCACAGTTAGATGGTTTAAGCTTTTCATCCACCTTAGTAAGATACATCGTGTAGATTACAACGAAGCGGTCTATCAATAGGCGCATTGAGGATTCCGAGTATTGTGCTAGTTCATGTTGAAGGCAGCTAATAAGATGTTTGAAGCGCGCATGTGCGTTAGGCCTATTATACAGGGAGTTAAGATGCTCAGAAATGGCACCAATATTCAATGCACCCTGGTAGTTACTCACCGTGGAACAAATCGGAATTTCAGAAGTAATTGTTTGATCCGAATGCTGAACATCTGATAATCCACTCGATCTGCTAAGTTCATTTGATTCGTTTGCTATTAAAGTACATCGAGGAGGTGTTTCGATTACTCTCGCGTGTTGAGATATAGGTTGATAACAGGTAGGAATTGCCGCAGTGTGAACTTCATTCTCGTCAACAGTATGTTCTAGAGTGTAAGGTGTAATTTGAGAATCGACATTTGCTAACGTTACATTGCTGCAGACTTCATGTACTGGAGTCTCTGACCTGTCTATCATGTGAAATTGCGGATTGTCGGAAATACGGAACTCATTCTCGTCAACGATGTGTTCAAGAGTATTATGCAAATCCTGAGAATTGTTAATCGTTAGCCTTACATTATTGTTGACGTCATGGACTTGAATCACTGAGTTGCCTTCACCTTTATTACTACCCTTACACTTAGCCGCGTGAGCTCGTACAGATATTGCTTTACGGTTTTCAAAAATTCCACATTT
>WNNJ02001125.1:0-23766 GCA_012934845.2 Pomphorhynchus laevis | reverse complement strand
TTCAAAGCAGAACAAGACGCTACCAGTGGTTATAAAACAATACAATGCGTAATACGACTATGGTAGCAAATTGTAAAGATAACATATGCTTTTTGCATTTCTTATTTCCTAGAAATGCAAATAAGCTATTAATAATATATATTTAATTACTAATAAAATATGGCCCTTATTTTAATAATTAGCACTTTAAGGATTAGAATTTATATTTGAATATAACAATTCTAAAATTGTTGTATTAATTGTTATAACAATTATTGTATTACAATGTTTTTAATTACATTCGAATTTTTCAATTTTATGTATCTCCTTTGGTCGAATATAAATATTGACCAAACTAATGCGTTTTACCGTTATTACAGTGTTATAGATAAACAAGACAGGACAGGACAAAAGTGTAAACTAATGGAATAACTCATTTAAGATTAAACTGACTTTACAAGACCTTGAAATGAAGATGAACAGCTAAGGGTTATGTACGGAGTATGAAGGGTGTAGATATACTGTGGTAAAAATTTTACTGTACGAACATGGCGACATATATTTGAAGGATATCTTGTTCTTTATAGCAATGAAGGCTGCGACACGTTTGAAGTAGTCTTCTAATTTTAGAGGTGAGAATACACGGATAATAATTTGGCTTGCCATCTTGTCAGCTAGTACTAGTTTATGATGCTATTATTACCGTTACTATCATTTATTTCACTGTTTTCGATTAAATTTATCTTTTATTGTTTCAAATTATTCGCTTTTCCATGTTTGATAATCAGATATTTTGACTGATATTTATATTCACAATGTACAAATTATCTTTGATATTCGTACGAAATTTTCCTTTAATTCTACGGCTGTAAAATATTACCAACAAAACATATTCTACTTACGATGTAATTACCTCTAACGAAAAATGACAAAATCGTTTATTTATTTTGTTACGTCATTTAACAAATATATTATTTATACATACTTACATTCAAATATTTTCAATTTTCGTTTAGAATATTCTAGTCTACTATATTAAACAAAAAATTAATGTTTTAAATTGATCTGTAAAAATTTCATAAATCATTTCTGTTACCGTTAATTTTAAAATCCTTAAGATCAAAACTTTGTGGTTGAAATTATAATGGAAAATATTTCCAACATGGAAGTAATTATTTTTACTTTAATATTTATAATATATTAATTGAAACATGGATAAAAATAAAATTAGATTTGCAACATTCTTCGAATGAAAAATATTTTTATTTTAGAAATCGTCTTACCGAAAAAGAAATAAATCATCAGGAACCATGTTTTGAATTTATTGAATTTAGTCATAAGAACAATTTATTTATTTTCAAAAACTATTCTAAAAAGTCATAAATCACAAGTAAAGCTTTGCAATAATTTAAAATCTTACTGAGATTGTAGATAAAAGAAGGTCGTAAACTATATAAAAACAAAAGTAACTTAAATTTAAATTTTAAGAATTTGTATGAGTTGATTTACGATTAAAGAAATGTATATATAAGAGAAATCACAATTTTGAATAACTAAACATTAAGAAGGTAAGCAACATTTTTGTTTATTTGGTAAGGTTTAAATTACCCACTCAACTAATAAGATCTATATAGCCAGTATGGTCATACGGTTGTGATGGAAAGAAAACTTTTATTTCGATCTCAGAATGATTTTTTCGACGAATGAAAATGAAATCTTGTAATATTAATTTAAATCGTAGAGTCAGTATTAGGCATTAAAGTTGAGTTGATCATTTATTAGAATGAGCTAATCTAGAAAGATTCAACTCAGTTTAGATTATTGAATTGTAAAAATTTCTCAGTAAGTTTGGGATATACACAAAAATAAGTAATACATTTTATCTTTTAATTGAAGAATTTTAAGCTACAAATTAATTTAACATTCAATTTAATAATCATTTTATTGTTTAGTTCCAATATAATTGAAAAATGATCAAGCTACTTTTCTGTGCAGTTGCAATAATATCAATCTCTTCAGGATACGTAAGTGACTTTGCAGCAAACTGAGTACTATGCTGTAAGCTAATTTTAATAAAAATGATTCTTCAATTAACAATCAATTAGAGACAAATTTTGAAATACTTAAAGTAACATTTACAGATAAATTTGTAAAAATTAAAAAATCAAATTTTTAATCAACACCAGTATCTTGCTATATAAAAAGGTAGAACAGCTTAGTATGGTATTCTTAAAGTATCTTGTGTTTATTTGAAATTCTGGATTACAAAATTTGTTTTTAAACGATTTTAAAAAGTATATAAATCCAATTAAAAATTATTTTAGAATGACTACGAAGATTACAAATACAAACTTGGAAAAGGTGTAGCCCTCACTCATGTAAGTTATTCAGTATTGAATATTTTAGCGCTTACAATTTATTTTGAATTTAGGCAGCTGACTATTTATCAGAACGCAGTCCTTTATTGGCAAAGAGGTATTTCAATAATTATGACTTTTAATTATCGGCACCCTAATTTCTATTATATTTAATTTAGATACATTGGCCGTCCCGCAATGTATGGACATGGCTTAAGTGGATATTATGGAGGTCGAATTGCTGGATTAGGTGAAAAATATGGATTGATGCATGGGGCCTCGTATGGATATCCGCGGTATGGTGGCATAGGTGCAAGATATGGATCGATGCATAAAGGATCATTTGGATATCCGCTGTCGGGTAGCTTAGGTGAAATATATGGATCAGTACATAGATCATACGGATATCCACGATATGGTGGCTTAGGTGGAGGATATGGATCAATGTATAAAGGCGCATATGGATATCCGCGATATGGGGGTTTGGGTGGAGGATATGGATCTATGTATAAAGGTTTATATGGATATCCTCGATATAGTAGCTTGGGTGGAGGATATGGATCAATATATAAAGGAGCTTATGGGTATCCGAGGTATAATATACTATATTTCTACGGAATATATTACGAATTTTGTAATTTGCATAGTCGCTTTCACCATCATATGCATTGTCCTCATTCAAATTCAATGTATGGTCACCGTTATTGTGATTATAAGCGCTTGCATGGAATTAGACCACGAATTGGCCAATTTCATGTACCGTACTAGCATATCGGCTTTTGAGGTGCATAAAATAAATTCAAATATCTAAACTTTTAATTTTTTATTTTAGCTTGGGTTTCAAGTAGCACACGGATTACTTCAAAACTATATTTGTTTCCATACTATTAAAATATAATCTTGTTTGCATTCTTTAACATATTCTGATCTTTTGACATTTTTACATTCATGGGGGTATATAATGTTTATATAGTATCTTATCTAAAGAGCAATATACATAAAAAATCTAAAAATTTGCGATATTTAAAATGATGGAAAATTAAATGTTTTAAAAATTTGAGTGTTTAATTACACATATGCAGAAAATATTCAAAGTATTTTCGTATTTAATACAAATATATTAACATAATATATATTATGATATTATTTTTATTATAAATAATTATATATTTTATTTATCATCAATTTTAATTTATATATAGTATAACACACGAAAATTCACTTAGCCGATCTGATTATTTGTTTAAATATCTAATGATAAAATTACAATATTTATCATTTATTTTAATTGCTATACAAGTAGTAATTTCGTAGGAGAAATATATTGCGTGGTATATTAAAGGATACCATATTTATTTAATTAGTATATTATTATAAAATAATTATATTTATATTTTATTTCTAATTTTTTATTTAAAACTTTAATATTCTCTTTAATGCATTAATTTAAAAATAGATAAATTTAGTTCGTGTTTCCTCGATCCTGATCTTTCAGAAGAAATTTAAATATAAAACGTTGATAAATTTAATTCATGCCATCAATCAAGCTTCGCTATTAGAAAAGTGTAAAATTTTATAAATGTAATTCGTATTCTTCGATTCTGCTATAGCATCAGACAAGAATAAAATATAAAAAGTTGATAAATTTAATTCAGATTCACTTGATCCTACTCCTCTAGAAAAGGAGAGTGAAATATAAAAAGTTTATAAATTTATTTCCAGTGTTTGATCCTGCCTGCTCCACTAAAGAAAGTGAAATATAAAAGGTTTAAAATTTGATAATTCTTCGATCCTTCTCCACTATCAGAAGAAAGTGAAATATAAATCAGATCAGCTAACTGAGTCTATGTATTTAATATTATTTATCAAATAAAAATGATGCTAAATAAAGAATAAATGTTTTAATAGTAAATGAATGAAAATGTCTTTATTAATTTACCAACCAGAGCAATTATCTTAGCTCTTATTGGCTGTTGGTAGCCACCCTGACTTTGATATTTGCAAACATGATCAATGAGTATAAGCTGGTAAGAAACACACTTCGTAGTACTTATTTATTCGAGTTTTTGTGATATTAACTTAAAGCTGCTTCTGACTTTGTTAGAATAAACCTAGTATTTGAAAATTTTATTATAAGGTATGCTGCATTGTAAATAATATTTTTATTACTATATTTATATTTATTTTACTGTATTTCAGTATTAATGTAAACTCAATCTTGTTCCAGTCTGTGATCGCCTTAAATAGGCACCCCCGTCAGATGCTGCGGAATGTCCGCTGTAACTTTAGTCTAAGTCAACAAAAAATAAGTAGCGGCACTGACAAAGCAACGTTATAAATTATGACTTGGCAAACTCAACAAGATTGAACACATTAGTAATTACAAAAAATTTTAATTTTAGATCTTTTAAATGTAACAGAAAAATTGTAAAGTTTGTGATGTTATAAATCACATATGGGCAAACGCCGACCCGCAAGCCAGATCTGACCAGCCGAGCATTTTTATCTGGCCCGCCAAGAGAATTTGAAAATGGTATATCCTAATTGTTCAATGATACATTAGTTATAGATTAGCATTTTTCATGATGGATATGGACACATCCGGCTCATAGTAATATTCTTATTGTTTTTGCTCTATCGTTATTCCTTTCAGTTTTGAAGTTAGAGACTCTTATTTATTCAACTTGGAATATTTATTTATTTTTTAGAATTTTACCCCTAAATGGGTATGGATAAAAGAAGAATAGTGGATGAAGAAAATCGACATTTGCAAGATTTTTGGACTGAAGAATATTATTTTTTTCTTCATAATGAGGTTCCAGTATGTTTGATATGCAATATGTCTATGTCGGTTGTCAAGGAATATAATTTTAAAAGACATTTTGATTCTAAGCATCAAGTTAAGCAAAATATTAAAGGGTAGCAGCGAAAAGAGGATGTGGAAAAATATAAACAAAATTTGCACTCTCAGCAACAAATGTTTAGCAATATAAATGCACAATGTTTTAGGAATGTAAAAGCCAGTTTTTTGATTAGTAAAAAAATTGCTAAACATTCAAAGTCTTTTTCCGATGGTGAATTTATCAAGGAGTGGTTACTAGATGTTGCAGAGTTGGTGTGTTCACAAAACAAAAGAGACTTTGAATCTATTAGTCTGTCGAGGCATACAGTTTTTAGAAGGATAGAGATGATGGCAGAGGGCATAGAAAAAAGTTTAAAAGAAAGAATTAAAAAATTAGCATGATTTTCAATAGCATTGGATGATAGTACTGATGCATCTGATACCGCCTAGATGGCTATATTTATTCGAGGTGAAGGTTCCGACTTTAATATAATAGAGGAGTTATTAGCACTTGCACCTTTAACGGGAACTACCATAGGCGAAGAAATGTTTAAAACAGTGAATATGATTTTTAATAAATCTGGGGTCAGGTAGAGTTTACTTATGGTATATGCACCAATGGAGCTCCTGCAATGGTAGGTGCACAAAAAGGATGTGTGGGAATAGTTCTTAAAAGGGCAAAAGAGCTACAAATAAACACAGACGACTTGACGATTTTTCACTGTGTTATTCACCAACAAAATCTTTGTCAAAATCAATAAAATTTGCTGATGTTATGTGTTTATGGGTTGTTGTGTCATGTATCAGTTTTATTAAATTCCGGGAACTAAACCATCGCCAATTTAAAGAATACTTGGCAGATATAGTTTCTGGGTGTGAAGATGTATGTTACTACAGTGAAGTAAGATGGCTAAGTAAAGGTGATATGCTTATACGATTTTATGAATTGAAACATGAAATCTACATTTTTAGGAGAAAAAGGGAAGAGTGGTAGAACAATTAGAAGAGGACGATTGGATTTGTGATTTGGCGTTTTTGGTAGATGTTACTAGATACCTTAATGAGCTAAATCAAAAATTGCAAAAACAGGGACAATTGATCCATGAACTTTATGTCATATTAAAGCCTTTTGCAATAAATTAACATTGCTAGAAATACATGGAAAATCAAAATTATTTTCATTTCCCAACTCTTTCAAAACATAAAAACATTCCCTGTAATTACTATGCTAGCGAGATTCACTCATTAACAGCGCAATTTATTATACGTTTTGCAGACTTTAAAAACAAGGGCCTTATCTTTTCTATATTTGCATGTCCACCAGATGCAGATGTATATAATGTTCCAGAAAACCTTCAGATAAAAATTCTCGATCTCCACGCGGATTTGACTCAAAAATCCCATTTTTATAAGGGCTCTTTAATAGATTTCTACAATTTATATATAAAAGAAGAGAAATATCCAAACTTGCGAGCCTTAGAAAAAAAAGATTTATATTTTTGGTAGTACACATATATGTGAAAAAATTTTCGAGGATGAAATTTAATAAATCAAAAAATCGTACAAGAATAACTGACGAGCACCTAGAAAACATCCTGATGTTGTGTTTGGGCAAGATAGATATTAATATTGATGACCTCGTGGCTCAAGTACAAAATAAATATTCGTATTAATTATTTTTTTGATAAATATACTTTAAAATTCATACTGGATTAAGAGTATTAGAATTAATTTTTTATTAAAATTTGCAGTCATTAAAGATGATACTGTGTTTCGGTAAAATTCGTTAATTTATAAATTGATCCGGCAACTGAAGTACCTCGATGATAGAAATATGGCCCTCGGGATGTCGAAGCATGCCCATCCCTGTTATAAATAATAATTGTATTGTAAGTAATACGATAAAAAGTAAATTATTTATTTATTATTAAATATTAATATTATAAAATATTATAATATTACAGATTATTATTAAATATTAATAATAATCTAAGAAGTTATTTATTAATGTCCACAGCAGCCTCTCGGCTTGGGGCTGATAGCAAAAGTTACAGGAATTACATAAATTAAAAGCAAAATATTTAAAATATTATTCACGACTAAGGTGATATTTTACTTGTAGGATCGTTGACTTTGACTTGAAGGCGTCTTATAGCATCATGCTGCGTGTAAATGTTGATTGATTATTGTTGAACCTACAGGAATTTAATCGATTTTACGAAGAGGAATTGTTGAAAGAATTGGACAAGAAAATACATGAAAGATAGGTGGACATTGCAGATTACAAAATTTGCAGCGACAACATATTGAACGTTCATGATATGTAATGTGGATAGAGCACCGGTTGTCGTGATTACCGTGAAGGTAGGTGCGAACGATGCTATCTCTTTTGGTGGCTATGGGTTGTTGCCAAAGATGTTGTAGTAGAGTGGCTACTGTGATTATTTCGTGATCGACGGCATTTATTTTTTCTATGAACTTCTGGAATTGTTGCTGGAAGGCCGGCGATTTTGATAAGCAAATACGTTGTTGGTAGTCTATTGATAGAGGTAGGATCGACGTTAGAACAGAAAGTGGATTAAAGTAAATTTTGGTGACAAGCCTAGTACCTTTTTGACCAAACGCCATTTACAGGAGTCGAGTTGTTTGAAATTGTAAATCGAAAAGTCAAACCAGATGATGGTAAGAGCATAAGTAATCATGGGTCCTAGCATCACATTAATGAAATGGAGTGCACCTTGTAAGGATAAACTAGGCAATTTCCTAAAAGCGAAAGTTGATGAGATGATCTTACAAGCTTTTTGTTCCAGTGCAAACAAAATGACCAAGCAGAGGTTAGATTAATGCTAATATATTTATAGGAGTTTACGAATTCTATAGGGTGATTGTTTAATGATAACTTGTCAGTTCGGGCTAGGCGACCACTCAACGAACTTTTATGGCTTTTGTTTAAATTTTATGGCTGATCGTTTTGCAAAATGTACACATGAAGTTGGTCAAGTAAGGTCTGTAAAATTGTAGTCAATTCGCAGATTATCAGAAGATCATCGGTGAAAAGAAGGATTTTGGACTTGGTAGACGTCATTTTTAAAGATGAGGACAGATCTCCGATAAAAAGTGAAAATAAGATAGGGCTAAGTGGGTCGCCTTGTAATACTCCTTTATGTTGAATAATCGATGCAGATATAGATACGCTGTCGAATATGCGTATTTCATTGGGTGACAGAAGTCGACGTATAGCGTCGAGAAATGCTCCATGTATGTTGTACTGGACTTTGAGTTTTTCTAGAAGCAAATGGCGATTGACGCTGTCAAAGGCTTTGGTAAAGTCTACGAAGACGGCTTAGTCATGGTGATGGTTTGAAATTATTGCGAATAGTGTCACGAGCTTCGGATAGTGCTGACAAAGTCGAGCGACCACGGCGAAATCCATGTTGTTTAGATGGGAGTATGCGTTCTTTGATAATAGTATAGTTCAATTGATGGCTGATTTATAAATACTTATTCTCAAATATTTTAAATTATTATTTAAAACTGTCAGTTATTTATTTTAGAATATATTATTGAAGAAAATAAGTCAATATTAAATAAAAAACGCTATTAGAAAGAGAAGATTCTTAGATTAAAACGCTTAATTCCAAGTACCCATTAGGATTGAATGACGTGGTAAAAGTAATTGGCAGAAGTAGTATAATAGATAATAAACAACTATATTGTAATAATCCGGTTAAACGCAAACTAAGAAGTCATGGTGATAAAAGGAATAAGAAAAAATAGAGTTAAAAATATTAAAAAAGATATGTATATAAATGAACAATTAGAAATATTATAACAACTTTTAAGAGATAATAAGCTAAAATATCTTTGTAAATATATTAAATATTAATATTAAATATTAATAATAATGATTGTAATAATGCACGTGTAGTGTAAATGTGGATTGCAATATAGGAAAAAATATATAGGAAAAACATAGGTAACATAACCTGTCAGAAATATTTAAACTATGATACAACATTATTATTCATGCAAGTTTAATTTTTTTCTATTATCATAACATAATAATGTTTTATATAACATAATAATGATGGAGTTGTTTATAAAATTTCTTGTTTAGAATGTGATAAAATATGTGGGTCAAATAGATCAACCATTAGAGACTATTTTAGAACAACACAAATGCTCACAATAAAAGGGATTTTAAATAGTTGATACTGATCCATTATTGATAAATAATTATTAAAGCTGAATCACAGGAAAAAAGAAATTATTTTTGATATTTCGCTAACTTCAGAATGAAGTTAAGTCAATTTAGCTAACTTCAGCATCTTCAGAATGTAATTTGTAATGAATGAAAATGAAAATTTCATTTAACGTTTTGTTCAATTTAATGGTATGATTAGAATTAGACGCTTACATTTAATAATGAGTTTCTACCTGATTATTAAAGATGAAATCAAATAACGACTTTGTAAATAAAAAATAAATTTTTAAATTTAATTTTTGTTGATTTTTATTGCTTCTAAAATTATTATTCTTTTATTTATAGCTAAACTTATTGTAAATAAATTTAAAGACGATCTTAATAGTTCCTTGTATCCTTATTAATAGTTCCTCGTTATGACCTATAATTTGTATTAGAATAATCTTTTTTAATATTTAAAGTTAAGTCAAGTTTATTATTCGGCATAGAAATAAATAAATTGTATAAACATAAATAAAATCCATAAACATAAATAAATTCGTTTAAAATCAACTTTTATGTATTGACTAATAAATTTTAAATAGTTGATAATTATCCATTATTGATAAATAATTAATGAAGGTGGATCACAGGAAAGAAGAAATTATTTTTGATATTTCACCAACTACTCTTAGCATCTTCAGAAAATTACCAAGTAATTTTCTGAAGTTACCATAATTTTATAATATTAATATTAGTATTATATATTATATAATATTATATTCTAATATTAATAATATTTTCTAATATTTATTAAATGTAATATAAAGTTTATTTTAATTTGTATTAGAATAATCTTTTTTAATATTTGAAGTTACGTCAGCTATATTATACGGCATAAAAATATTGGAGTTTTTATGAATGTAAGCCTCGAGAAATTTTCTATTTAAACAATTGGTTTCTTTTGCTAAAACAACAGTATTATTATAGTCAATATTGTGATCTAAATTTAAACTATGGTATACAATAGCGCAAGTTAGGTCCCTTTTGAGTGTGTATTTTTGTTATTTTAATCTAGACTCTTGACCCACATATATTTTAAAGATATTTAAAGATAATGTTGGCCTGTTTGACCCACATTTATTTTTATTATATAAAGACAGCCAACCCTGTTAACATTGAGATAATACTCAATACCATATAATAAACAAATAGAATTTAAGACCACTATATATGAGATTCGCAATTCCCAAATCCATTCAGCCTACATGCTTATTAGGGCTCTGAGGGGAATTACCTCTACACCTATAGGTATAAACCTGTGCATAACACAACACCGCACAGAACGTTGACCATAAAAGACTGTTCACCCTAAAACTTCTATGTCCAGTCGATTCAATCGGCCTGGGACACAGTCTACTTTAACCCTCAACCTGGGTACAGCTCACGAGTGAATCACATCCCCAGAGGTGCAAAGATCTATATCTCCGTAAAAGCTGGTAAAACTAATCGATTATCGTCATATAACACTCGATAGTATATTCCCCTATAGGCCATTAGGTAAGATCTGTTCACCCATCTGTATACTAAGTAATCTTAATACCACTAGCCAGTTACAACTAAAACTGGGTACCTATACTCCCTAAAAGGCTCTCCCACATATAAAAGCACTAATTATGGATAGGCTATAAACACTAACACTAACATCGGTAATAAAGTTCATAGTGCTTCTAACAATAATCCCCACCCCCTATAGATTTCCCCATGCCTTCTACGTAATTTCAACTAAAACCAACAGTATGTCAAACCAAAACACAAACAGCCTCATTACAACAATGTAATCATTAAACTGTACAATCCTCCTCAAATGTATTAACCCCATTATTATCTTGAAATAACAATTTAATAATAATCTTAGTCGACATGAATTAAATGAGATAATCATATATCTTATTATAATTAAATAAGATAATCATATATAATAATCAAGGCGGTATTTATGGATTTGGAATAGCTGGCCTCTGCTGCTAAACTAAAGTAGCCTTGGTTTTCAGCCATGAGGTTATTGATTTACTAATGTAGCCTTGGTCTTCAGTATGCTGATAATGATGTATCAATTTTATATGTGAATATTAGAAATATCAACAGAAGCTGTTGGTATTACGCCAACAGAAGCTGTTGGCGTAAAGGTTAAATTGACATTTCTGTTTGGTTGCTTGCAAAAACAACTGTAAGTCATTGACAATCAAGAAAAAAATAAACTCAGTGAATAACTGAGTAAAACATTTTTGTAAAGAGTGATAATAGGCACAGAAATGGATATGTTATCGAAAAATCTTACATTGCCAAATAATAGTATACGAGTAAGTATTTCAAAAGGGTCGGAAATGTCGTAAGAGTTCAGCAATTAGAAGTTAAAATTGACAAAATCGTTGGTAAAGTCTACAAAAACGGCGAAGGCATGATGTTGCGAAGATATTGTTCAAACTTGTTATATCGAGTTTTTTATCAACTCCGTCCAGATAAAATGTTAACGTCAACAATGCTCGGTGTAAGTAGTTGATCAGAATAGATGAAAGGGCAAGAAGAATAGTTTGTAGGAATAGTTTAATATGAGACATAAATATGTTGTGATTTAAATTTGGATCATATGTATCAAAGGATTCTTTGTATAATACTTAGATAACTGGCTATTTCGTACATCAAATATACATCATAATGATTAATTATTAACGAATAATTATACGAAATTTTAAAAATTTTCAAATTTTAACAGTTTTAACAGTTATTTTTATTTAATACGTGAACACTTTTATCCACAACCAGTTTTAAATATATGGATAATATTGAATTGATTTGAGCCATAAATATTTTTAAAAATCAAAATTATTTAAAAGTAGAAACAAGTAAAAGTTGTTAAAATAATAGGTAATAGTAGATTAATTATAGCTGACTTATTTTTAAGCTTTATAGAATATGTTCATAACTGTTAAAAAAATAAATCTGATATATATAAGGATTTGAAATATATGCTTAGATATATTGATGATATATGTGTATTTAACTCTGATAATTTTTATTCAATAAGTAAACACATTTATCAGAATAGCCTTATTCTTAATAAAACTGATATTGATGATAAAGAATGTATATATCTAAATATGAAAATGAAATTTACATCAATTGAAAATATTACTTATTTATATGAAATATTTATATAAAAAAATTTATATAAAATATTACTTATTATATTTATTTAATGTGTTTTACCGTTATTACAGTGTTATAGATAAACAAGACAGGACAGGACAAAAGTGTAAACTAATGGAATAACTCATTTAAGATTAAACTGACTTTATTAAACGTTCTTTTATTTTTAGTTTTTTATAAGCATCGAAACGTTAAAACGAATGGTGTTTAATTTAATATACAATAAATCACTTTATACACTAATATCATTAATAGTCTTAAATAGTTTTCAAAATAGCAAATGTGAGGAAGCTCGTTTATTCTGTACTTTCTTGTGTTTTTTAACAGCTAGTACTAGTTTATGATGCTATTATTACCGTTACTATCATTTATTTCACTGTTTTCGATTAAATTTATCTTTTATTGTTTCAAATTATTCGCTTTTCCATGTTTGATAATCAGATATTTTGACTGATATTTATATTCACAATGTACAAATTATCTTTGATATTCGTACGAAATTTTCCTTTAATTCTACGGCTGTAAAATATTACCAACAAAACATATTCTACTTACGATGTAATTACCTCTAACGAAAAATGACAAAATCGTTTATTTATTTTGTTACGTCATTTAACAAATATATTATTTATACATACTTACATTCAAATATTTTCAATTTTCGTTTAGAATATTCTAGTCTACTATTTTAAACAAAAAATTAATGTTTTAAATTGATCTGTAAAAATTACATAAATCATTTCTGTTACCGTTAATTTTAAAATCCTTAAGATCAAAACTTTGTGGTTGAAATTATAATGGAAAATATTTCCAACATGGAAGTAATTATTTTTACTTTAATATTTATAATATATTAATTGAAACATGGATAAAAATAAAATTAGATTTGCAACATTCTTCGAATGAAAAATATTTTTATTTTAGAAATCGTCTTACCGAAAAAGAAATAAATCATCAGGAACCATGTTTTGAATTTATTGAATTTAGTCATAAGAACAATTTATTTATTTTCAAAAACTATTCTAAAAAGTCATAAATCACAAGTAAAGCTTTGCAATAATTTAAAATCTTACTGAGATTGTAGATAAAAGAAGGTCGTAAACTATATAAAAACAAAAGTAACTTAAATTTAAATTTTAAGAATTTGTATGAGTTGATTTACGATTAAAGAAATGTATATATAAGAGAAATCACAATTTTGAATAACCAAACATTAAGAAGGTAAGCAACATTTTTGTTTATTTGGTAAGGTTTAAATTACCCATTCAACTAATAAGATCTATATAGCCAGTATGGTCATACGGTTGTGATGGAAAGAAAACTTTTATTTCGATCTCAGAATGATTTTTTCGACGAATGAAAATGAAATCTTGTAATATTAATTTAAATCGTAGAGTCAGTATTAGGCATTATAGTTGAGTTGATCATTTATTAGAATGAGCTAATCTAGAAAGATTCAACTCAGTTTAGATTATTGAATTGTAAAAATTTCTCAGTAAGTTTGGGATATACACAAAAATAAGTAATACATTTTATCTTTTAATTGAAGAATTTTAAGCTACAAATTAATTTAACATTCAATTTAATAATCATTTTATTATTTAGTTCCAATATAATTGAAAAATGATCAAGCTACTTTTCTGTGCAGTTGCAATAATATCAATCTCTTCAGGATACGTAAGTGACTTTGCAACACACTGAGTACTATGCTGTAAGCTAATTTTAATAAAAATTATTTTTCAATTAACAATCAATTAGAGACAAATTTTGAAATACTTAAAGTAACATTTACAGATAAATTTGTAAAAATTAAAAAATCAAATTTTTAATCAACACCAGTATCTTGCTATATAAAAAGGTAGAACAGCTTAGTATGGTATTCTTAAAGT
The DNA here is from genome assembly GCA_012934845.2 of Pomphorhynchus laevis. Lineage (NCBI taxonomy): Eukaryota > Metazoa > Acanthocephala > Palaeacanthocephala > Echinorhynchida > Pomphorhynchidae > Pomphorhynchus > Pomphorhynchus laevis. The sequence continues at coordinate 9,306 of WNNJ02001125.1, read as the reverse complement.
ATCTTGTGTTTATTTGAAATTCTGGATTACAAAATTTGTTTTTAAACGATTTTAAAAAGTATATAAATCCAATTAAAAATTATTTTAGAATGACTACGAAGATTACAAATACAAACTTGGAAAAGGTGTAGCCCTCACTCATGTAAGTTATTCAGTATTGAATATTTTAGCGCTTACAATTTATTTTGAATTTAGGCAGCTGACTATTTATCAGAACGCAGTCCTTTATTGGCAAAGAGGTATTTCAATAATTATGACTTTTAATTATCGGCACCCTAATTTCTATTATATTTAATTTAGATACATTGGCCGTCCCGCAATGTATGGACATGGCTTAAGTGGATATTATGGAGGTCGAATTGCTGGATTAGGTGAAAAATATGGATTGATGCATGGGGCCTCGTATGGATATCCGCGGTATGGTGGCATAGGTGCAAGATATGGATCGATGCATAAAGGATCATTTGGATATCCGCTGTCGGGTAGCTTAGGTGAAATATATGGATCAGTACATAGATCATACGGATATCCACGATATGGTGGCTTAGGTGGAGGATATGGATCAATGTATAAAGGCGCATATGGATATCCGCGATATGGGGGTTTGGGTGGAGGATATGGATCTATGTATAAAGGTTTATATGGATATCCTCGATATAGTAGCTTGGGTGGAGGATATGGATCAATATATAAAGGAGCTTATGGGTATCCGAGGTATAATATACTATATTTCTACGGAATATATTACGAATTTTGTAATTTGCATAGTCGCTTTCACCATCATATGCATTGTCCTCATTCAAATTCAATGTATGGTCACCGTTATTGTGATTATAAGCGCTTGCATGGAATTAGACCACGAATTGGCCAATTTCATGTACCGTACTAGCATATCGGCTTTTGAGGTACATAAAATAAATTCAAATATCTAAACTTTTAATTTTTTATTTTAGCTTGGGTTTCAAGTAGCACACGGATTACTTCAAAACTATATTTGTTTCCATACTATTAAAATATAATCTTGTTTGCATTCTTTAACATATTCTGATCTTTTGACATTTTTACATTCATGGGGGTATATAATGTTTATATAGTATCTTATCTAAAGAGCAATATACATAAAAAATCTAAAAATTTGCGATATTTAAAATGATGGAAAATTAAATGTTTTAAAAATTTGAGTGTTTAATTACACATATGCAGAAAATATTCAAAGTATTTTCGTATTTAATACAAATATATTAACATAATATATATTATGATATTATTTTTATTATAAATAATTATATATTTTATTTATCATCAATTTTAATTTATATATAGTATAACACACGAAAATTCACTTAGCCGATCTGATTATTTGTTTAAATATCTAATGATAAAATTACAATATTTATCATTTATTTTAATTGCTATACAAGTAGTAATTTCGTAGGAGAAATATATTGCGTGGTATATTAAAGGATACCATATTTATTTAATTAGTATATTATTATAAAATAATTATATTTATATTTTATTTCTAATTTTTTATTTAAAACTTTAATATTCTCTTTAATGCATTAATTTAAAAATAGATAAATTTAGTTCGTGTTTCCTCGATCTTATTTCCTCGTTCTTATTTCCTCGTTCTTGGTAAGAGATAGAGTGAAACATAATAAGTTGATAAATAAGTATTTACTCGATTTTGCTACACTAATAACTGACAGTGAAATATAAAACGTTAATAAATTTTATTTATTTCTTCAAACCTGCTCCACAAGGAGAAGCGTGTGAAGTATAAACGTTTTTATATTTAGCTAGAGTATTTCCTCGATCCTATTCGCTAGCAGAAAAATAAAACGTTAATAAATTAAATTAATAAAAAAATAATTAATATATTTAATTAAAATAATTAAATATATTGCGTGATATATAAAGGATACTATATTTATTTAAATCATTTATGGTATATTAATAATTATATATTAATTATATATTAATTATATTATAATTATATTTATCTATATAATTATAATTTATAACATAAGGATATTATAATATTACTTATATATTTATATATATTAATAATTATTAATTTAAAGTATTTAATTTTATAAACCTGATAGAACAAAATATTTTATAAACAAAATAGAACATTTACATATGAAGCAAATTAATTTTATACTCAAAAAATCATGTTAAAAAAAGATATTTTCAGATAATGTTTACAGATATGAGTGAATTGTATAATAAATTAATGCAATATAACATTATATAAAAATATTATAAAATATTATTAAAACATATCATAAATATTGCGAATTTTATAAATATTATTAAAATAAAATAATAATATTATGAAAATATTGTACATATAATATTAAATAATAACAATATAAATAAAATATTAATTATGAGTGAATAAAAAGAGACATCATGATTTCAATGGTAACAACGACTCCACATGTAAATCAATTAAATATTATAAAATTAAATATTATATTGATTAAATAAAAAATGTAATGCTTAAAATAACCATGATTTTGCTTGTTAATTGTATTAATAGCAAAAATAAGGTTACATTCTCTTCACCCAGAAGTAGTTTTTTGATCGGATTAGTTTGGCCATCGGTTATTACATAATTTGCTATTCGATTTCGTTAAAGCATTATCTTAATAGCGTTAGCTTGCTATAATTCGATGATGTTATATAATAAGGACGTCAATTCATAAACAAAAGAATAATTTGTTAAAATTTTCGGATTTAAAGGTTTTATTGAGATCGTTTTTTAAAAATTGAAGATCAACCATGTTTGATGACCCAAAACAAGATTGCAAAACCGCCACAGAGAATCCCGATTCCGTGCTGAGGTGCAGCTTTAATATCAGATCGACTAACTGAGCATACGTATTTTATATTATTTATAAATTAAAAATAATGCTAAATAAAATTCAAATTATTAAAAAAATATATAATTACAAATAATAAATAATTGTTATATAAGATTATTTATAATTTATATCAAGTAAAAATTTAGAATTCAAATTTAAAATAAAAATGAATATTTATGAATTGTCTAATAAATAACAGACGATATATCAGAATAAGAATTAGAGGTTATCAGAAGGAACTGCTATTTTATCAGGTTTCGGGTCCTATTTCTAGACACAGAGCAGCATGTCTAAATGTATGCTAATGACGATCCTCAGATAAAATTTGATATCAAGTATCATATTCTAATACAAGTATATCATTTATAATCCATAAAACATTTCCTTTTAAAAGTTTAAATTTATTTTAAATAATATTTTGTTGATTTTTAAATTATACTATTTTCTGTTTGATGATATTTTTATAGTAACCTAGCTTAAAATATGTATCTATTAAATTGTTAAAATGATTTTGAAGACTATATCATTACATATTAGAGCAATTATTGAAATTTCATTATTTAATGTAATATTTAATATTATATGGTATACATGAATGCTCATGCGAATATGTTTCTTGTAAATATAAATATGACATCTATACGATATAAATAAGTAATATTTTCAATTGATGTAAATTTCATTTTCATATTTAGATATATACATTCTTTATCATCAATATCAGTTTTATTAAGAATAAGGCTATTCTGATAAATGTGTTTACTTATTGAATAAAAATTATCAGAGTTAAATACACATATATCATCAATATATCTAAGCATATATTTCAAATCCTTATATATATCAGATTTATTTTTTTAACAGTTATGAACATATTCTATAAAGCTTAAAAATAAGTCAGCTATAATTAATCTACTATTACCTATTATTTTAACAACTTTTACTTGTTTCTACTTTTAAATAATTTTGATTTTTAAAAATATTTATGGCTCAAATCAATTCAATATTATCCATATATTTATACTTATTTGATAATTTAATTTTTGTTAGATGGGAGTTAAAATTGTTATAACATATATGTAAATCTATTTCAAAAAATAATGTAGGTTAATTTTTCTGATGCTTCTTTAATATCTGCAAAATCTAAATTTTTATAAAGTGTGAAAAACTCGTAAGTATTAACATTTTGAAAATTTATTCCTTTTGTATGTTCTAAAAATTCTTTTGTGAAATTAATACAGAAATAGTGTTTTATACCAGTATTAATTTAGATTTCTTTACATAATTTTTTAAGTGTGTTTAAATTACTTTTAATATCTTATTCAAATAAACAAAGAGGAGTTTTAATTAACATTTAAAAGCATTACATATGAACCATGGTTTTATTTGATTTTGATGTAAATTATATGTAATATTGTATTTTCGATATAACATTATCTTTAGAATATTAATTCTCAATTAATATTAATTGAGAATTAATTAATATTAATTAATTTATTAATTAATTAATTATTGCGAAATATCTCAATCGAATATTTTGAAACTAAACATGATAGCATTGCAGCTCCTCACAATGACCTCTAATCCTTATTCTGATATATTATTAGTTATTTATTAGTCAATTTATTATAATTTACATTTATATTAAATTTTAATTTTAAATTTAGCTTGATATAAATTATAAAATATTATATAAAATGTGTTATTTATGGTTATATTATTGTCTGTTATTTAATTATTTAGTATTCTTATTATTTTTATTTTATTTAGCATTATAATATTTTTAAATTTGTAAATAATATAAAATACGTAGATTCAGTTAACTGATTTATTTATCCGAAAGATAAACCGAATATTTTAATCATTAAATTTTCAATGTGGTAAAATTAATCCATATATAGTTAATTAAAAATGGTGAATTAAGGAAATGGTATAGAAGAGATATAAATATAGAAGAAACAAAAACGATAAAAATAAATTTATAATTCGTTACATGACTTGAATTCTTAATATGGTAAGTTCAGAAATCTAAAATTTATCGAAGATTAACATTTGTAAAGATAATATACTTGAAAAAATTAAAAAGAGAATTAAACAACACACATTTATATAAAGAAAGTTAAAATCAAAAAAGGTAGGTATTAAGAAGTGACTAGAGTAAACATAACAATGTAATAACTAATACCTTTGTCTTCACATGCAAAACACTCCATTTTTATATACTAATGAATGAAGTAAATTATAATGATTTAAATTTAAACGTAACATATGAGCGTAGTTATTTAACTTTAGAATAATTATTATAAGCTGCTGTTCTATTTTGGATAACAATTGTATAAAGATCAACAATAAAATAAAAGGATAATAATTATCTTATTGGGATAAAAAATGTATTGTGGTAACAAGATAATTAAAATAAAGAAACGATTTTTTGTAAATAAAGAACAATAAATATTTATTGTAAGAAAACGACGTTAAACTGAGCATTAGCATGAATACGTGACGTCTTAGATGAACGTTTGCTGTAAAGTTTTGCGATTCATTTATTGTTGTGTTTGTATATTGTAGTATCTAGGAATTGATCTTTTCATCATTAGTTATAAGTAAATTTTAGACTACTAAGTTGTTCAAAACCTTTGTATCAAAAATTGATTTGTTGATGCAAATAATCAAACATTTGATCAATCATAATCAAAAATTTAATTCATTGTATCCGACACATGGATCATGAAACGCGACTTTACTGTAAATGTAAAGTGTAATGTCTAGAAAACACAACATTCATCTAAGGCGTCGTGTATGCAAGCTAGGAGCTCACAAAGTTCAACGTCGTCCTCTTATTTATAAAAGAAATCAAGTTACTTAATTTTAATTATACTATTACGATAAGATATTATCTTATTCCAGTAAAGGTAATAATTATCTTAAAATTTAAATGTTAATTAAATATAAATATTGTAACTTTTTATGCGAAATAATTCGTTAAATTTAAATGTATTTTATATACACTATACTTCCATTGAGCGATAGGAATTCAAGTACATTGTCACTACAGAAGTGCTTCTTATATCAAACGTAGACAAATATCTTGAATTCTTTCTCGTTTTGCAAATAAATGATCTCTAAATCTGGACAACTACAATGTATTGATAAGTCACAAAGATGATTATGCATTGAAGATGAAACAGACACGAAATATAGCTGTCTTGTGGTATTGGGAAGAATATAGCATGACTATAAATTCGAAATACGTGACATGCTTCGGTTTTTGGTAGCCTGAGTAATGGATGCATCTTTGGTGAGAAATGAAGAAACTTTTAGGTGAAAAATGGTTTAATTTATTCGTATTTGTTTTATGGATATTAAAATGATGCTATTCTCTCTTTATATTAATTATATATGTATGGTTCGCAGATATTAAGCGGCTGGTTGCAAATATTAAAATTTACAATGTAAGTATTTCTTTGTAAAATTTATAGTGGAGCAGCAAGCAGGTGAACATTTGATCGCATAGGTCAGTGTAAATAAAAGTTATTTGATTATGTATTTCAATTTTTATCTGAAATTTAAATCTAAAGCGTATTATGCATGTGCTATAATAAAGTTGAATAAACACTTAAGCTGTTTTGTTCTATTTGGTCGCAAATTAGGAAGTAACAAAATAGTTTTTTTTCATCAATATCTGTCATTGAATTATATACACAATGAAATTTGAAATCATTCATTCTTGTTTCCAGATTTTCTGAAATGTTGTTAGGTTATAGTTAATTTAATGAGTTTGATTGCAGCAAAACACAATGTGCATGTCGTCAATCATGAACGATCACTCAAAATCTTAACATTTTTAGGCGAACAACATCACTTTTGATTTTCAAGATTAGAATGCAATTTTTATCAGCAACGATTACGTAATAACAAAAAACACCTTATCCTATCCCTCATCTCGTACATTTTAATTAGAATAATGGTTTATTTCGAGAGGATTAACAAACTTATAAACCGTTTGGTTCTTCGTAAGACGCGTACTTATTAAATTATTACACGATATTGTTCATTCGTATTTCTTATTCCTTTGTTTGAACTTTAAGACTACTATTGGAACAATTTTTTTCATTCTGTAATGATAATTTAAACTTTATTACATAATATAATTAATTACAACCTCGTTGTCTTTGTTCTTTGAATACACCAATTTACAAAGTTGATTTCTGCTGCAATTCCTTCTCCGTTTTGTAGTAAAAGTAAATAGTTTACATTTAAATCTTTTCTTTCAGCAAAGCAATTTCCCCTTCGGAGAGTTAACGATGCCGACTCGTTTAAAATGATACGATTTGATTGAGCATTCTCTGTTGTCACATAATATCATAAGGCTTAAAGTCGGCTTACGACAGGTACAAACTAATTTTCAAAATTGCCTCCTATTCCGTTGTGCTCAATATCACTATTGAGCCACTACTATAGTCATGCTACTATTGTATTTTTGCAACGCGTTAATAACTAGAGAGCGGCGTTGATAATGTCTAAAGCTGAAGAGTCCCAATGATCGATCGAGTTGATTAGCAATATCACAGTTTTTGTTGTAATAATTAATTCAAATCAGATCAATTATCTCTGTTTATGTATTTTGTATGTATATATAAACCTAAAAATAATTATTTCAATCTCAAGATTTTATAATTACGATTTTAAAAAACTAAGAATTTTCTAAAACTCATTTTTTATGAAGTGATTTATAAATTATATACGATGTATCAAAATTAAAATTAAAGGTCATCTGAAAGAACCGCTATTTGACCGCTTTCGATCACTATTTCTCGAGATTTAGTCATTTCAAACAAAATATATTACATTTTGCCTCACTATTCTAGGAAAGCACATTGTAGCGGGGCAAAATACATGCTAATGACATCTCCTTTGATATAATTAGATTATCTTTCATGATTATTCGAAGAGTATAAAATATGGATATTTACTATCGATAAAAAGTTTCAACTTTGGAGATTAAATTTATTTTTAATAATATTTTGATGATTTATATATTATAAAATTTCCAGTTTTGTTTAAAATTTATAGTATTTTCTTTTAAAATATGTATCTATTACATTAAATGGTTTAAAAATCAATATCATTGCATTATTGCAATTCTTAAAATTTCATTATTTGCTGTATTATATGTAATGTTATATGGTACGTATGAATAATCATGAAACATTTTCGAGTAAATTTAAATGTCATCTTTATGTTAAAATTTAATAAGCGATCCAAACGAAACAATTAAATATAAAAATCAGTGAATTTACGTATTATCGATATATGACCTGTAATCTTAATTCTGATACATCGTATATTATAAATCAATTAAAAAATGAATTTATAAAAATTTCTTATCTATAATCTAAGTTATAGAAATTCTTAATATTGGAATATTCATTTTAATATTTATATATAGAAAAAAATACTTAGAGTCACTTAATTGAATTGGAATAGAGCAAGCATCTTTGCCTTATTCTGCTCAGCAATGGTTTATGTTTTCGCATTACCTAATTTAATTAGCATTTCTAATTTAATTTTATACGGTTCAACATTATCTTTTTGATTATGATTTTATACAAACTGCATTACTTTCTTTTACTTGCCTAAAAATTGCACTCATCGCTTCCATTCCCATGTAACAAATAAATGTTCAATTTATTTGATTGCTAATTAGAAATCAATTTAGAAATGATAATTAAATTAGCTAATGCCGAAATCATAAACACCTACTGAACACAAAACGGCAAAGACGCTTGTAGCCTCCAATAAAACACAACGGCAGAGGAGGCAATCTCGAAAATTATTTTGTACATGTCGTAAGCCGTCTTTAAGCCTTATGATACTATGTGACAACAGAGGATGGTCAATCAAATTGTATCAGTTTAAACGAGTTGAGATCGTTAAGCCTCCGAAAAAGAAATGACTTAGTTGTAAGAAAACATTCAAATAAACTCTACACTTCTACTTCAAAACGGAGGAGGAATAGCAGTAGAAATCAACTTCGTGAATTGATGTATCCAATGAACAAAAACCACGAGGTCGTACTTCGATGAAAAATGCTATAACATTCAGCTTATCGTAGCCCCAACAAAGCAATTGCTTCAAGAGTAGACTTTGAATTCAAACAAATACATAAGAAATACGAATGAACAAGATTGTGGTAATAATTTAATATGTAAGTCTTACGAGGAACCATACGTTTAATAGATTTGTTGATCAGCTCGAAATTAGCGATCATTACAGTTTAAATGTTACGGGATGAGGGTAATGATAGGGCTATTCGAAATTATTATGTATTTTACATAACTTAAATTTACATTCTAATCTTGAAAATCAAAAGTGATGTTGTTCGCATTCGTTTTAAAATTTTGACTTGTCGTATAAATTGTTCATGCACGTA
>WNNJ02001123.1:0-29720 GCA_012934845.2 Pomphorhynchus laevis | reverse complement strand
TTTCGATACATTGATGATATATGTGTATTTAATTCTAATAATTTTTATTCAATTAGTGAGCACATTTATCCAGAAAGCCTTATTCTTAACAAAACCAATATTAATGATAAAGAAAGTGTATATCTAGATATGAACATTAAATTAACATTAACTAAAACTACTATTAATTTATATCGTAAAGATGACATATTTAAATTTACAAGAAACATATTTTTGCATGAGCATTCATGCATACCATATAATATAAAATATAATACATTAAATAATGAAATTTTAAGAATTGCAACAATATGTAATGATATTGGCTTTCTTCAAAATCATTTTAATAATTTAATAGATACATATTTTAAACAAGGTTACTATAAAAATAACATCAAGCAGAAAATAGTAAAATATATAAATCAACACAATAATATAAAGAATAAATTTAAACTCTTAAGTGACAAATTTTAATGGATGGATAATAAATAAAATACTTTGCATTCGAATAAGATACTAGATAGGTATTTCAGAGAAAATACATCATTAGTATGTATTTGGCCCAGCTGTTATGTTTGGTTGAGGAGTTAGGGGCCGAAACCTGAGAGCATAGCAGTTCCTCCTGATGACCTCTAATTCTTATTCTGATACAACGTCTGTTATTTATTAGTCAATTCATAAAAATGAAGTGTTTTTTAAATTTTATTTTTTATTTGTTATTTTTATTTTTATTTTTTAACTTGATTTAAATTATAGAAAATCTAAAAACAATTATTAATTTTATTATTTAATTATTAAATTTTGATTTAGCATTATTATGTTTTGTTTATTTTATAATTATATAACAATACGTAGACTCAGTTAGCTGATTTAATCTCTATTCCTAACAGGCGTTTTTTTGTTGCGGCATTGAGTCGTTATATATTTTTTTAAAGAATTTGGCATGTGTATGTTTAAGATTGCATCAAACATGCATGATGTATATTGTCATTGATTTCAATGGAATACGGCTATTTGTTTTACGCTGCTTTCGTTTAATAACTTATCAACACTAACGATAAGCATACTATAAGTAACCTCTAAATGTATATAAAACGACACAATAACACATCCGTTGTATGATCAATTTGATGATGTTTCGACTACCTGCTTGACATTTGAAAAATAGCATTTCCTCTTAATAGCTTAATTCGAACTGCTAAATTTTCATAAACTAAAAATTTGCTTGTAAAACTATCTCTATATATATCACTCAATTTATTTGTTGCGGTTAAGTATCATTCGTTATAATATTTGAAAGATTATCGTTTTGTCATTGGTCAGCATTGAACAAGCATCATAGCAAAAGTACGCATTTCGTTAGAATACGACAAAATGTAAAAATTTGCAAAATGAAAAAAATCAACAAATAGCGATTACAATACTATTTGTCACCTTTTAACGTTAATGATCATCAAAAGCACAAATCAGAAACATGTACAATCTTTATGCCGTTTTGGCTGTCTGCTTCACGTTTAAAAATTGCATTTTCTATAAATTGCTTGATTCAAGCGATAAAATTGTAGTAACTTTAAACTTGCATATTAGACCATCTTTATTAATAACAGGCGTTTTTATTTTTCTGCATGATGTCATTTTACTAGCCTTCAAACAATTCAGGCATTGCATGATTAAGATTGCATCAAACATGCCTGATATTAATTGTCATGGATTTTAATCAAAAACGGCAATATGTTTTAAGCTGCTGTCGTTTATTAACTGATCAACACTAATAATTAGCATACTATGTGTCAACTTGATACGTCGAAAATGTACACAAGCACTCGTCTGTACTATGATCAATCTCAATGACGTTTCGGCTGCTTGCTTGACTTTTGAAAAATAAAATGTTCTCTTTAAAGCTTAATTCTAACTGCTGAATTCTCGTAAACTAAACATTTGCTTTTTAGCTTATCTCTATTTGTATCAGTCAATTTATTTGCTGCGTTTAAGTATCCATCGTTTTGTTATTTAAAAGATTATCGTATGTATCATTGAGATTGCAATAAACAAGCATAATCACAAGAGTCAGCATTTCAGTGGAATAGGTCAAAATGTAAAAAGCAGCAATTTTTAAAAAACGTCAACAGATAACAACAAGCATACTATTTGTCACATTACAACGTCAATGATTACCGAGAGCACAAATCCGTAGTATGAGCCATCTTACTGACGTTTTGGCTGTCTGCTTGACTTTTACAAATTGCATTTTCTATAAATTGCTTGATTCGACCGATAAAATTGTGGTAACATAAAACTTGCACATTAGACCATCTTTATTTATAACAGACGTTTTTATTGTTGTCGCATTTTGTCATTTTACTAGCCTTTGAACGAATTCGGCATTGCATGATTTAGATTGCATCAAACATGCATGACATTAATTGTCATGGATTTCAATGGAATACAGCCATATGTATTAAGCTGCTGTCGTAAAATAACTGATCAAAACTAAAGATTAGCATACAATGTGTCACCTCTAAACTTAAAAAAAAACAAAAGCACTTATTCGTTGTATGATCAATCTTAATGACGTTTCGTCTGCCTGCTTGACTGTTTAAAAAAAGAAAGTTCTCTTAATAGCCTTATTCGAACTGCTGAATTCTCCTAAACTAAAAATATGCTTTTTAGACAATCTCTATTTATATGAATCAATTAATTTGTTGCAATTAAATGTCATTCGTTAAATTATTTAAAAAAAATCGTATTTGTCATTGCGATTGTTTTTAACAAGAATCATAACAAGAGTATGCATTTCGTTATAATATGGCAAAATGTTAAAAGCTGCAATATGTGAAAAAAGTCAACAGAAAACGATTACCACACTGTTTGTCACGTTTAAACTTAAATAATAACCAACAGCACAAATTAGTAGTATGAGCTATCTTAATTACGTTTCTGCTGTCTGCTTGACTTTTAAAAGTAGCATTTTCTATAAATTGCTTGATTTTAGCGCTCATATTGTAGTGACCTATAAAAATTGAAGTAACCTGAAATAGGGCAAATGTTCAAAGCTGCAATATGTAAAAATAAGTAGATAGATAACGATCAGCATACTATTTGTCACGTTGTAACCTTAATGATGACCGAGAGCACAAATTAGTACTATGAGCCATCTTTATGTCGTTTTGGCTGTTTGATTACTTTTAAAAACAGCCTTTTCTTATATTTGCTTGATTTTTGCGCCAAAATTGAAGTAACTTTAAACTTGCATATTAGACAAAAATACAAATCTAGATTTAGTAGATATTAAAGAAGCGTTAGTAAAATCAATTAACTTTATATACGTAAAATGATATACATATATATGTTTTAATAATTATAACGCCTATCTAACAAAAATTAAACCATCAAATAAATATAAATATATGGATAAAATTGAATTAATAGAATCCTTAAATATTTTGATAAATCAAAATTATTTTAAAGTAGGGACATCTATATTTAGACAAGTAAAAGGTGTTCCAATAGGTGGTAATAGTAGCCCAATTATAGCTGACTTGTTTTTAAGCTTTATAGAATATGAATTTGTTCATAACTGTGTACAAACTTAATCTAAACAATATAAATATATGAAATATATGTTTCGATACATTGATGATATATGTGTATTTAATTCTAATAATTTTTATTCAATTAGTGAGCACATTTATCCAGAAAGCCTTATTCTTAACAAAACCAATATTAATGATAAAGAAAGTGTATATCTAGATATGAACATTAAATTAACATTAACTAAAACTACTATTAATTTATATCGTAAAGATGACATATTTAAATTTACAAGAAACATATTTTTGCATGAGCATTCATGCATACCATATAATATAAAATATAATACATTAAATAATGAAATTTTAAGAAATGCAACAATATCTATTGATATTGGCTTTCTTCAAAATCATTTTAATAATTTTATAGATACATATTTTAAACAGGTTACTATAAAAATAACATCAAGCAGAAAATAGTAAAATATATAAATCAACACAATAATATAAAGAATAAATTTAAACTCTTAAGTGACAAATTTTAATGGATGGATAATAAATAAAATACTTTGCATTCGAATAAGATACTAGATAGTTATTTCAGAGAAAATACATCATTAGTATGTATTTGGCCCAGCTGTTATGTTTGGTTGAGGAGTTAGGGGCCGAAACCTGAGAGCATAGCAGTTCCTCCTGATGACCTCTAATTCTTATTCTGATACAACGTCTGTTATTTATTAGTCAATTCATAAAAATGAAGTTTTTTTTAAATTTTATTTTTTATTTGTTATTTGTTATTTTTATTTTTTAACTTGATTTAAATTATAGAAAATCTAAAAACAATTATCAATTTTATTATTTAATTATTAAATTTTGATTTAGCATTATTATGTTTTGTTTATTTTATAATTATATAACAATACGTAGACTCAGTTAGCTGATTTAATCTCTATTCCTAACAGGCGTTTTTTTGTTGCGGCATTGAGTCATTATATATTTTTTTAAAGAATTTGGCATGTGTTTGTTTAAGATTGCATCAAACATGCATGATATATATTGTCATTGATTTCAATGGAATACGGCTATTTGTTTTACACTGCTTTCGTTTAATAACTTATCAACACTAACGATAAGCATACTATAAGTAACCTCTAAATGTATATAAAACGACACAATAACACATCCGTTGTATGATCAATTTGATGATGTTTCGACTACCTGCTTGACATTTGAAAAATAGCATTTCCTCTTAATAGCTTAATTCGAACTGCTAAATTTTCATAAACTAAAAATTTGCTTGTAAAACTATCTCTATATATATCACTCAATTTATTTGTTGCGGTTAAGCATCATTCGTTATAATATTTGAAAGGTTATCGTTTTGTCATTGGGACAGCATTGAACAAGCATCATAGCAAAAGTACGCATTTCGTTAGAATACGACAAAATGTAAAAATTTGCAAAATGAAAAAAATTAACAAATGGCGATTACAATACTATTTGTCACCTTTTAACGTTAATGATCATCGAAAGCACAAATCATTAGCATGTACAATCTTTATGCCGTTTTGGCTGTCTGCTTCACGTTTAAAAATTGCATTTTCTATAAATTGCTTGATTCAAGCGATAAAATTGTAGTAACTTTAAACTTGCATATTAGACCATATTTATTTATAACAGGCGTTTTTATTTTTCTGCATGATGTCATTTTACTAGCCTTCAAACAATTCAGGCATTGCATGATTAAGATTGCATCAAACATGCCTGATATTAATTGTCATGGATTTTAATCAAAAACGGCAATATGTTTTAAGCTGCTGTCGTTTATTAACTGATCAACACTAATAATTAGCATACTATGTGTCAACGTGATACGTCGAAAATGTACACAAGCACTCGTCTGTACTATGATCAATCTCAATGACGTTTCGGCTGCTTGCTTGACTTTTGAAAAATAAAATGTTCTCTTTAAAGCTTAATTCTAACTGCTGAATTCTCGTAAACTAAACATTTGCTTTTTAGCTTATCTCTATTTGTATCAGTCAATTTATTTGCTGCGTTTAAGTATCCATCGTTTTGTTATTTAAAAGATTATCGTATGTATCATTGAGATTGCAATAAACAAGCATAATCACAAGAGTCAGCATTTCAGTGGAATAGGGCAAAATGTAAAAAGCAGCAATTTTAAAAAACGTCAACAGATAACAACAAGCATATTATTTGTCACATTACAACGCCAATGATTACCGAGAGCACAAATCCGTAGTATGAGCCATCTTAATGAAGTTTTGGCTGCCTGTTGGACTTTTACAAATTGCAATGTCTATAAATTGCTTAATTCGACCGATAAAATTGTGGTAACATAAAACTTGCACATTAGACCATCTTTTTTTTATAACAGACGTTTTTATTGTTATCGCATTTTGTCATTTTACTAGCCCTTGAACGAATTCGGCATTGCATGATTTAGATTGCATCAAACATGCATGACATTAATTGTCATGGATTTCAATGGAATACAGCCATGTGTATTAAGCTGCTGTCGTAAAATAACTGATCAAGCTAAAGATTAGCATAGAATGTGTCACCTCTAAACTTTAAAAAAACAAAAGCACTTATTCGTTGTATGATCAATCTTAATGACGTTTCGTCTGCCTGCTTGACTGTTTAAAAAAAGAAAGTTCTCTTAATAGCCTTATTCGAACTGCTGAATTCTCCTAAAATAAAAATATGCTTTTTAGACAATCTATATTTATATGAATCAATTAATTTGTTGCAATTAAATGTCATTTGTTAAATTATTTAAAAAAGAATCGTATTTGTCATTGCGATTGTTTTTGACAAGAATCATAACAAGAGTATGCATTTCGTTATAATATGTCAAAATGTAAAAACCGCAACATGTGAAAAAAGTCAACAGAAAACGATTACCACACTGTTTGTCACGTTTAAACTTAAATTATAATTAACAGCACAAATTAGTAGTATGAGCTATCTTAATTACGTTTCTGCTGTCTGCTTGACTTTTAAAAGTAGCATTTTCTATAAATTGCTTGATTTTAGCGCTCATATTGTAGTGACCTATAAAAATTGAAGTAACCTGAAATAGGGCAAATGTTCAAAGCTGCAATATGTAAAAATAAGTAGATAGATAACGATCAGCATACTATTTGTCACGTTGTAACCTTAATGATGACCAAGAGCACAAAATAGTACTATGAGCCATCTTAATATCGTTTTGGCTGTTTGATTACTTTTAAAAACAGCCTTTTCTTATATTTGCTTGATTTTTGCGCCAAAATTGAAGAAACTTAAAACTTGCATATTAGACTAAAATACAAATCTTGATTTAGTAGATATTAAAGAAGCGTTAGTAAAATTTATTAACTTTATATTCGTAAAATGATATACATATATATGTTTTAATAATTATAACGCCTATCTAACAAAAATTAAACCATCAAATAAATATAAATATATGGATAAAATTGAATTAATAGAATCCTTAAATATTTTGATAAATCAAAATTATTTAAAAGTAGGGACATCTATATTTAGACAAGTAAAAGGTGTTCCAATGGGTGGTAATAGTAGCCCAATTATAGCTGACTTGTTTTTAAGCTCTTTAGAATATGAATTTGTTTATAACTGTGTACAAACTTAATCTAAACAATATAAATATATGAAATATATGTTTCGATACATTGATGATATATGTGTATTTAATTCTAATAATTTTTATTCAATTAGTGAGCACATTTATCCAGAAAGCCTTATTCTTAACAAAACCAATATTAATGATAAAAAAAGTGTATATCTAGATATGAACATTAAATTTACATTAACTAAAACTACTATTAATTTATATCGTAAAGATGACATATTTAAATTTACAAGAAACATATTTTTGCATGAGCATTCATGCATACCATATAATATAAAATATAATACATTAAATAATGAAATTTTAAGAAATGCAACAATATCTATTGATATTGGCTTTCTTCAAAATCATTTTAATAATTTAATAGATACATATTTTAAACAAGGTTACTATAAAAATAACATCAAGCAGAAAATAGTAAAATATATAAATCAACACAATAATATAAAGAATAAATTTAAACTCTTAAGTGACAAATTTTAATGGATGGATAATAAATAAAATACTTTGCATTCGAATAAGATACTAGATAGGTTATTTCAGAGAAAATACATCATTAGTATGTATTTGGCCCAGCTGTTATGTTTGGTTGAGGAGTTAGGGGCCGAAACCTGAGAGCATAGCAGTTCCTCCTGATGACCTCTAATTCTTATTCTGATACAACGTCTGTTATTTATTAGTCAATTCATAAAAATGAAGTGTTTTTTAAATTTTATTTTTTATTTGTTATTTGTTATTTTTATTTTTTAACTTGATTTAAATTATAGAAAATCTAAAAACAATTATCAATTTTATTATTTAATTATTAAATTTTGATTTAGCATTATTATGTTTTGTTTATTTTATAATTATATAACAATACGTAGACTCAGTTAGCTGATTTAATCTCTATTCCTAACAGGCGTTTTTTTGTTGCGGCATTGAGTCGTTATATATTTTTTTAAAGAATTTGGCATGTGTATGTTTAAGATTGCATCAAACATGCATGATGTATATTGTCATTGATTTCAATGGAATACGGCTATTTGTTTTACGCTGCTTTCGTTTAATAACTTATCAACACTAACGATAAGCATACTATAAGTAACCTCTAAATGTATATAAAACGACACAATAACACATCCGTTGTATGATCAATTTGATGATGTTTCGACTACCTGCTTGACATTTGAAAAATAGCATTTCCTCTTAATAGCTTAATTCGAACTGCTAAATTTTCATAAACTAAAAATTTGCTTGTAAAACTATCTCTATATATATCACTCAATTTATTTGTTGCGGTTAAGTATCATTCGTTATAATATTTGAAAGATTATCGTTTTGTCATTGGTCAGCATTGAACAAGCATCATAGCAAAAGTACGCATTTCGTTAGAATACGACAAAATGTAAAAATTTGCAAAATGAAAAAAATCAACAAATAGCGATTACAATACTATTTGTCACCTTTTAACGTTAATGATCATCGAAAGCACAAATCAGTAGCATGTACAATCTTTATGCCGTTTTGGCTGTCTGCTTCACGTTTAAAAATTGCATTTTCTATAAATTGCTTGATTCAAGCGATAAAATTGTAGTAACTTTAAACTTGCATATTAGACCATCTTTATTTATAACAGGCGTTTTTATTTTTCTGCATGATGTCATTTTACTAGCCTTCAAACAATTCAGGCATTGCATGATTAAGATTGCATCAAACATGCCTGATATTAATTGTCATGGATTTCAATCAAAAACGGCAATATGTTTTAAGCTGCTGTCGTTTATTAACTGATCAACACTAATAATTAGCATACTATGTGTCAACTTGATACGTCGAAAATGTACACAAGCACTCGTCTGTACTATGATCAATCTCAATGACGTTTCGGCTGCTTGCTTGACTTTTGAAAAATAAAATGTTCTCTTTAAAGCTTAATTCTAACTGCTGAATTCTCGTAAACTAAACATTTGCTTTTTAGCTTATCTCTATTTGTATCAGTCAATTTATTTGCTGCGTTTAAGTATCCATCGTTTTGTTATTTAAAAGATTATCGTATGTATCATTGAGATTGCAATAAACAAGCATAATCACAAGAGTCAGCATTTCAGTGGAATAGGGCAAAATGTAAAAAGCAGCAATATTTAAAAAACGTCAACAGATAACAACAAGCATACTATTTGTCACATTACAACGTCAATGATTACCGAGAGCACAAATCCGTAGTATGAGCCATCTTACTGACGTTTTGGCTGTCTGCTTGACTTTTACAAATTGCATTTTCTATAAATTGCTTGATTCGACCGATAAAATTGTGGTAACATAAAACTTGCACATTAGACCATCTTTATTTATAACAGACGTTTTTATTGTTGTCGCATTTTGTCATTTTACTAGCCTTTGAACGAATTCGGCATTGCATGATTTAGATTGCATCAAACATGCATGACATTAATTGTCATGGATTTCAATGGAATACAGCCATATGTATTAAGCTGCTGTCGTAAAATAACTGATCAAAACTAAAGATTAGCATACAATGTGTCACCTCTAAACTTAAAAAAAAACAAAAGCACTTATTCGTTGTATGATCAATCTTAATGACGTTTCGTCTGCCTGCTTGACTGTTTAAAAAAAGAAAGTTCTCTTAATAGCCTTATTCGAACTGCTGAATTCTCCTAAACTAAAAATATGCTTTTTAGACAATCTCTATTTATATGAATCAATTAATTTGTTGCAATTAAATGTCATTCGTTAAATTATTTAAAAAAAATCGTATTTGTCATTGCGATTGTTTTTAACAAGAATCATAACAAGAGTATGCATTTCGTTATAATATGGCAAAATGTTAAAAGCTGCAATATGTGAAAAAAGTCAACAGAAAACGATTACCACACTGTTTGTCACGTTTAAACTTAAATAATAACCAACAGCACAAATTAGTAGTATGAGCTATCTTAATTACGTTTCTGCTGTCTGCTTGACTTTTAAAAGTAGCATTTTCTATAAATTGCTTGATTTTAGCGCTCATATTGTAGTGACCTATAAAAATTGAAGTAACCTGAAATAGGGCAAATGTTCAAAGCTGCAATATGTAAAAATAAGTAGATAGATAACGATCAGCATACTATTTGTCACGTTGTAACCTTAATGATGACCGAGAGCACAAATTAGTACTATGAGCCATCTTAATGTCGTTTTGGCTGTTTGATTACTTTTAAAAACAGCCTTTTCCTTATATTTGCTTGATTTTTGGGCCAAAATTGAAGTAAATTTAAACTTGCCTATTAGACTAAAATACAAATCTAGATTTAGTAGATATTAAAGAAGCGTTAGTAAAATTAATTAACCTTATATACGGAAAAAGATATACATATATATGTTTTAATAATTATAATGCCTATCTAACAAAAATTAAACCATCAAATAAATATAAATATATGGATAAAATTGAATTAATAGAATCCTTAAATATTTTGATAAATCAAAATTATTTAAAAGTAGGGACATCTATATTTAGACAAGTAAAAGGTGTTCCAATGGGTGGTAATAGTAGCCCAATTATAGCTGACTTGTTTTTAAGCTTTATAGAATATGAATTTGTTCATAACTGTGTAAAAACTTAATCTAAACAATATAAATATATGAAATATATGTTTCGATACATTGATGATATATGTGTATTTAATTCTAATAATTTTTATTCAATTAGTGAGCACATTTATCCAGAAAGCCTTATTCTTAACAAAACCAATATTAATGATAAAGAAAGTGTATATCTAGATATGAACATTAAATTTAACATTAACTAAAACTACTATTAATTTATATCGTAAAGATGACATATTTAAATTTACAAGAAACATATTTTTGCATGAGCATTCATGCATACCATATAATATAAAATATAATACATTAAATAATGAAATTTTAAGAATTGCAACAATATGTAATGATATTGGCTTTCTTCAAAATCATTTTAATAATTTAATAGATACATATTTTAAACTAGGTTACTATAAAAATAACATCAAGCAGAAAATAGTAAAATATATAAATCAACACAATAATATAAAGAATAAATTTAAACTCTTAAGTGACAAATTTTAATGGATGGATAATAAATAAAATACTTTGCATTCGAATAAGATACTAGATAGTTATTTCAGAGAAAATACATCATTAGTATGTATTTGGCCCAGCTGTTATGTTTGGTTGAGGAGTTAGGGGCCGAAACCTGAGAGCATAGCAGTTCCTCCTGATGACCTCTAATTCTTATTCTGATACAACGTCTGTTATTTATTAGTCAATTCATAAAAATGAAGTGTTTTTTAAATTTTATTTTTTATTTGTTATTTGTTATTTTTATTTTTTAACTTGATTTAAATTATAGAAAATCTAAAAACAATTATCAATTTTATTATTTAATTATTAAATTTTGATTTAGCATTATTATGTTTTGTTTATTTTATAATTATATAACAATACGTAGACTCAGTTAGCTGATTTAATCTCTATTCCTAACAGGCGTTTTTTTGTTGCGGCATTGAGTCGTTATATATTTTTTTAAAGAATTTGGCATGTGTATGTTTAAGATTGCATCAAACATGCATGATGTATATTGTCATTGATTTCAATGGAATACGGCTATTTGTTTTACGCTGCTTTCGTTTAATAACTTATCAACACTAACGATAAGCATACTATAAGTAACCTCTAAATGTATATAAAACGACACAATAACACATCCGTTGTATGATCAATTTGATGATGTTTCGACTACCTGCTTGACATTTGAAAAATAGCATTTCCTCTTAATAGCTTAATTCGAACTGCTAAATTTTCATAAACTAAAAATTTGCTTGTAAAACTATCTCTATATATATCACTCAATTTATTTGTTGCGGTTAAGTATCATTCGTTATAATATTTGAAAGATTATCGTTTTGTCATTGGGACAGCATTGAACAAGCATCATAGCAAAAGTACGCATTTCGTTAGAATACGACAAAATGTAAAAATTTGCAAAATGAAAAAAATCAACAAATAGCGATTACAATACTATTTGTCACCTTTTAACGTTAATGATCATCGAAAGCACAAATCAGTAGCATGTACAATCTATATGCCGTTTTGGCTGTCTGCTTCACGTTTAAAAATTGCATTTTCTATAAATTGCTTGATTCAAGCGATAAAATTGTAGTAACTTTAAACTTGCATATTAGACCATCTTTATTTATAACAGGCGTTTTTATTTTTCTGCATGATGTCATTTTACTAGCCTTCAAACAATTCAGGCATTGCATGATTAAGATTGCATCAAACATGCCTGATATTAATTGTCATGGATTTTAATCAAAAACGGCAATATGTTTTAAGCTGCTGTCGTTTATTAACTGATCAACACTAATAATTAGCATACTATGTGTCAACTTGATACGTCGAAAATGTACACAAGCACTCGTCTGTACTATGATCAATCTCAATGACGTTTCGGCTGCTTGCTTGACTTTTGAAAAATAAAATGTTCTCTTTAAAGCTTAATTCTAACTGCTGAATTCTCGTAAACTAAACATTTGCTTTTTAGCTTATCTCTATTTGTATCAGTCAATTTATTTGCTGCGTTTAAGTATCCATCGTTTTGTTATTTAAAAGATTATCGTATGTATCATTGAGATTGCAATAAACAAGCATAATCACAAGAGTCAGCATTTCAGTGGAATAGGGCAAAATGTAAAAAGCAGCAATATTTAAAAAACGTCAACAGATAACAACAAGCATACTATTTGTCACATTACAACGTCAATGATTACCGAGAGCACAAATCCGTAGTATGAGCCATCTTACTGACGTTTTGGCTGTCTGCTTGACTTTTACAAATTGCATTTTCTATAAATTGCTTGATTCGACCGATAAAATTGTGGTAACATAAAACTTGCACATTAGACCATCTTTATTTATAACAAACGTTTTTATTGTTGTCGCATTTTGTCATTTTACTAGCCTTTGAACGAATTCGGCATTGCATGATTTAGATTGCATCAAACGTGCATGACATTAATTGTCATGGATTTCAATGGAATACAGCCATATGTATTAAGCTGCTGTCGTAAAATAACTGATCAAAACTAAAGATTAGCATACAATGTGTCACCTCTAAACTTCAAAAAAAACAAAAGCACTTATTCGTTGTATGATCAATCTTAATGACGTTTCGTCTGCCTGCTTGACTGTTTAAAAAAAGAAAGTTCTCTTAATAGCCTTATTCGAACTGCTGAATTCTCCTAAACTAAAAATATGCTTTTTAGACAATCTCTATTTATATGAATCAATTAATTTGTTGCAATTAAATGTCATTCGTTAAATTATTTAAAAAAAATCGTATTTGTCATTGCGATTGTTTTTAACAAGAATCATAACAAGAGTATGCATTTCGTTATAATATGGCAAAATGTTAAAAGCTGCAATATGTGAAAAAAGTCAACAGAAAACGATTACCACACTGTTTGTCACGTTTAAACTTAAATAATAACCAACAGCACAAATTAGTAGTATGAGCTATCTTAATTACGTTTCTGCTGTCTGCTTGACTTTTAAAAGTAGCATTTTCTATAAATTGCTTGATTTTAGCGCTCATATTGTAGTGACCTATAAAAATTGAAGTAACCTGAAATAGGGCAAATGTTCAAAGCTGCAATATGTAAAAATAAGTAGATAGATAACGATCAGCATACTATTTGTCATGTTGTAACCTTAATGATGACCGAGAGTAAATTAGTACTATGAGCCATCTTTATGTCGTTTTGAATGTTTGATTACTTTTAAAAAAAGCCTTTTCTTATATTTGCTTGATTTTTGCGCCAAAATTGAAGTAACTTTAAACTTGCATATTAGACAAAAATACAAATCTAGATTTAGTAGATATTAAAGAAGCGTTAGTAAAATCAATTAACTTTATATACGTAAAATGATATACATATATATGTTTTAATAATTATAACGCCTATCTAACAAAAATTATACCATCAAATAAATATAAATATATGGATAAAATTGAATTAATTTTATCCTTGATAAAGAACAGATGCCCATGGATCACATTGGTCAACACCACAAAAAACTTTACAATTCTTGGAAGTCCCATCGGGTCTAAGGAACATTGTTCGGGATACCTTGTCGATGTTGTTCTACCATCCCTGCGTCAAACTCTGGACTCGCTCGAAAATCTCCCTGACCCACAAGTTGCTTTCATCCTGCTTCGTAGCTGCGCATCCGCTCCACGGGTAAACCATTTAATGCGCACTATAGACCCCGCCTTCGCCGAAGAGTTTTTCCGTTTGTTCGACCGCTTGATATTGAAGTGTTTTAGCAATATCACTTCTATTCAACCCGATAAGTGGGCGTGGATGCAAGCTTGCTTACCGCTGAAGATGGGAGGACTGGGCCTTCGAAGCTGCTTCCAACACTCTCAGGCAGCCTTCCTGTCTAGTGTAGACACTGTCGCTAGCCAATTAAATCTTGACCCTTTAACTTTCCCTGGGTACGAATTCGTTAAATCTATTATTCCGCAACAGGTAGGCAATCCGCAAACAAATCAACGAGGATTATCTTGTCACATTGACGAAGTGTCGCGCAGCAGGCTATTGGAGAATGCCGATCGCTTCAATACTGCCCGATTATTGGCAGTTTCATGCCCACACGCGTGTGCTTGGTTACAGGCCGTCCCTAGCAAAGCCACACATATGAACTTGGCACCAAATGAATTCGTTGTGCTACTACGTCTTTGGTTAGGGTTGTCTCTCTGGAACAGTGATTATCGATGCAGACGCTGCCTTAGGATGGCAGACAAATTCGGCTTCCACGCCTTAACATGTCAGTTTGGAGGCCACCCTGGAATTCGACATGATAGCTTGAGGGATACAGTCTTTCAAGCAGCGGTTTCTGCTGGATTGAGGGTGGCAAAGGAGGTACCCAACCTTATTCGTGGTTTGCGAGAGAGACCGGCGGACATTCTATTTTATAAGGACCCTCCTTTAGCAGTTGATTTTGCCGTAACTAACCCTCAACAAAATGCTTATATTTCCATGGCTTCTGAGATCCCTGGCTATGCCGCAAGCAAGTATGCCACCTGTGTCAAGGAAAGGAAATATAAACGCAAATTAGAGGAGAATGGATACAGTTTTACGGCAGCAGTTGTTGAAACTTACGGAGGATGGAACCCCCAAGGGGAAAAGCTAATTCGTTTCATTGCTCGTTCTATGTCATGTAGAAACGGTACCCCGTATTGTAGCACAGCGGGTCAGTTATTTCAGCGCTTGTCCGTCGCACTGATGAGAGGAAATGCTAAAGCGATCCTCAAAAGTCTTGACGAGATGGGCCAACCCTTACTAGAGAAAAGTCTTGGATTTTGTGACGACCCATCTCCGCGACTCTTTTCTTTGAGCAACCTTGCACAGCCCGAGGCCCAGTCAGTTGAGATAGTTCATGACTCCAATATTCGGTCAGCTTCCGTCGTCAAAGGCGACCATTCTGAGGTTGACATGCCTGTCCTGCAACTCATGTCTCCACGACGACCTTCGGCATATCACTCAACATCTAAACAATCAAATAATGCTTCTTTGTCACTTCAGCAATCACCAACAATTAAGGAGGGGTTGATATCGCTTCAACCGAATATTGATCAACATACCTATGGAACTGCAACATTATCCAGATTAACACTTGCACCATTTTTGAACCTTCCATTTGGAAATTCAAATTGTACTGAAATACAACAAAATATTTTTGGCACTATTCAGACAAATCCACATGCAGTTCAAAACCTTCTAAGTAATAATTTGGCTCAAAGACTTATGAGTAATCCTGCATTGCTTAGTTCAATAAAGCTTAACAATCCACAAATGCAAAGAGTGAGGGAGCAGAACCACGAGGTTTCACAATTCGTTAACAATCCGGATTTAATGTGTCAAACAATGGAAATGATTCGTATTCCTACAACTATACAAGAAATTACGAGAAACCATGACAGAGCCCTGATTAACCTTGAGAGATTACCAAGCGGATATAAAGTTCGACAGAGAATTTATCGCGATTTTCAAGAACCAATGCTTAATGTGGCACATGAGCAGTTTGGCGATAACCCTCTGAATACTTATTCTAGTTCATCTGGTACAGCTAATACTAGTCAAGTAGGAACTGAAAATACAAACCTCCTGCCAAACCCGGTGGCATCTCAGAATACTACATTTCAAATCGATTCGTCTAGTTCATATGTATCTAATTCAAACCGTTTAGAGTCGCCTTTGCAATCTACGTCAAGCGAAAACACTAATCGGTATTCTACGATGAACCCTCAACAATTATTAGTAGTCGATGCTGAAAATCCTCTCATGTTATTCGACATGTTGCGGGCATCCAGTTTTAACCCAAATATGAATAATTCTCTTTGCGATCCTGGTACTCTACTTAATCTGCTTAAGATTCTTCTTAATCTGCTGCGTACATATGAATTTATACAGGACGAAGGACAAAGAGAACAAGTACATCGTGTAATTCATGAGTTTATGAGTCAGTGGCCAATACCTGAAATTTGTGCTCTATGCACAAATACTCGAGCATTGAGGACGATTGTACAAATTCTAAAGAATCTAATTCGTCTTAGGGACACATCCCCACAAGTATATTCACAGTTGATATCTTCAAATATAAGCGGTCTAGTCGATAATCAAATGAATAGTCAACCTACTTCATCTGATGTGGATTCTTTTCGATCACCAAGCAATAGACAAACAGCTTATGCAACAACAGTATTTCAAAATTTACAATACTCAAATCAAGATTATACTGCTTCGTTGTTTCAACCATTAGATCGTCTTCATCTCCAGCAACATCAGCCGACAAATCAACAACCAAACCAAACTCAAGAACATCTTTATGCATCCGAACTTGTACAAATGCAGACATTGGGATTCCATAGCCGTGATACTAATCTGGAAGAGCTTGCTGCATCTATGGGGGACGCAAAAATGGCTGTGGAACGTAATGAAGATTTTGATTGATTGACTATAGTTTTAATTGATGTTAATTGCAATCTTTGTTTTCAAATTGAATTAATAGAATCCTTAAATATTTTGATAAATCAAAATTATTTAAAAGTAGGGACATCTATATTTAGACAAGTAAAAGGTGTTACAATAGGTGGTGATAGTAGCCCAATTATATCTGACTTGTTTTTAAGCTTTGTAGAATATGAATTTGTTCATAACTGTGTACAAACTTAATCTAAACAATATAAATATATGAAATATATGTTTCGATACATTGATGATATATGTGTATTTAATTCTAATAATTTTTATTCAATTAGTGAGCAAATTTGTCCAGAAAGCCTTATTCTTAACAAAACCAATATTAATGATAAAGAAAGTGTATATCTAGATATGAACATCAAATTAACATTAACTAAAACTACTATTAATTTATATCGTAAAGATGACATATTTGAATTTACAAGAAACATATTTTTGCACGATCATTCATGCATACCATATAATATAAAATATAATACATTAAATAATGAAATTTTAAGAATTACAACAATATGTAATGATATTGGCTTTCTTCAAAATAATTTTAACAATTTAATAGATACATATTTTAAACCAGGTTACTATAAAAAAAACATCAGGCAGAAAATAGTAAAATATATAAATCAACACAACAATTTAAAGAATAAATTTAAACTCTTAAGTGGCAAATTTTTATGGATGGATAATAAATAAAATACTTTGCATTCGAATAAGATACTAGATAGTTATTTCAAAGGAAATACATCATTAGTATGTATTTGGCCCAGCTGCTATGTTGGGTTGAGGAGTTAGAAGCCGAAACCTGAGAGCATAGCAGTTCCTCCTGATATCCTCTAATTCTTATTCTGATACAACGTCTGTTATTTATTAGTCAATTCATAAAAATGAAGTGTTTTTTGAATTTTATTTTTTATTTGTTATTTGTTATTTTTATTTTTTAACTTGATTTAAATTATAGAAAATCTAAAAACAATTATCAATTTTATTATTTAATTATTAAATTTTGATTTAGCATTATTATGTTTTGTTTATTTTATAATTATATAACAATACGTAGACTCAGTTAGCTGATTTAATCTCTATTCCTAACAGGCGTTTTTTTGTTGCGGCATTGAGCCATTATATATTTTTTTAAAGAATTTGGCATGTGTATGTTTAAGATTGCATCAAACATGCATGATATATATTGTCATTGATTTCAATGGAATACGGCTATTTGTATTACGCTGCTTTCGCTTAATAACTTATCAACACTAACGATAAGCATACTATAAGTAACCTCTAAATGTATATAAAACGACACAATAACACATCCGTTGGATGATCAATTTGATGATGTTTCGACTTCCTGCTTGACATTTGAAAAATAGCATTTCCTCTTAATAGCTTAATTCGAACTGCTAAATTTTCATAAACTAAAAATTTGCTTGTAAAACTATCTGTATATATATCACTCAATTTATTTGTTGCGGTTAAGCATCATGCGCTATAATATTCGAAAGATTATCGTTTTGTCATTGGGACAGCATTTAACAAGCATCATAGCAAAAGTACGCATTTCGTTAGAATACGACAAAATGTAAAAATTTGCAAAATCAAAAAAATTAACAAATAGCGATTACCATACTATTAGTCACGGTTAAACGTCAATGATAATCGAAAGCACAAATCAGTAGCATGTACCATTTTAACGACGTTTTGGCTGTTTTCTTCACTTTTAAAAATTGCATTTTCTATAAATTGCTTGATTCAAGCGATCAAATTGTAGTAACTTTTAACTTGCAGATTAGACCATCTTTATTTCTAACAGGCGTTTTTATTTTTTTGCATGAGGTCATTTTATTATCCTTAAAACAATTTAAGCATTGCGTGATTAAGTTTGCATCAAACATGCCTGATATTAATTGTTATGAATTTCAATCGAATACGGCAATATGTTTAAAGCTGCTGTCGTTTATTTACTGATCCACACTAATGATTAGCATACTATGTGTCAACTTGGAACGTCGAAAATGTACACTAGTACTCGTCTGTACTATGCTTAATCTCAATGACATTTCGGCTGCCTGCTTAACTCTTAAAAAATGGAATGTTCTCTTAAAAGCTTAATTGTAACTGCCGAATTCTCGTAAACTAAAAGTTTGCTTTTTACCCTATCTCTATTTGTATCCGTCAATTTATTTGCTGCGTTAATGAATCTATCGTTTTCTTATTTAAAAGTTAATCGTGTGTATCATTGAGATTGCATTAAACAAGCATAATAAAAAGAGTCAGCATTTTTGTGGAATTGTGCAAAATGTTAAAAGCAGCAATATTTAAAAAAGGTCTACACTTAACAATTAGCATACTATTTGTCACGTTTCAAAGTCAATGATTATCGAAAGAACAAATCCGAAGTATGAGCCATCCTTATGACGTTTTGGCTGTCTGCTAGACTTTTACAAATTGCATTTTCTAAAGATTTCTTGATTTAAGAGATATAATTGTAGTAACATAAAACTCGCACCTAAGACCATCGTTATTTAAAACAGAAGTTTTAATTTTTGTCGCACTATGACAATTTGATAGCCTTTAAACGAATTTGGCATTGCATGATTTAGATTGCATCAAACATGCATGACATTAATTCTCATGGATGTCAATGGAATACAGCCATATGTTCTAAGCTGATGTCGAAAAATAACTGATAAACACTAAAGATTAGCATACTATGTGTCACCTCAAACCTTCAAAAGAACAAAATCATTTATTCGTTGTATGATCTATATCGATGACGTTTCGTCTGCCTGCTTGACTGTGAATCAAGTTCTCGTAACAGCCTTATTCGAATGGCTGAATTCTCCTAAACTAAAAATATGCTTTTAAGACAATCTCTATTTATATGAGTCAATTTATTTGTTGCAATAAAATGTCATTTGTTAAATTATTACTAAAAGTATCGTATTTGTCATTGCGATTGCTTTAAACGAGAATCAAAACAGGAGTATGCAATTCGTTATAATAAGGCACAATGTTAAAAGCTGCAATATGTGAAAAACGTCAACAGAAAACGATTAGCATACTGTTTGTCACGTTTAAACTTTTATAATAACCAAATGCACAAATTAGTAGTATGAGTCATCTTTATTACGTTTCTGCTGTCTGCTTGACGTTTAAAAATAGCATTTTCTATAAATTGCTTGATTTTAGCGTCAAAATTGTAGTAACTTAAAAAATAGAAGTAATCGGAAATAGGCAAAATGTTAAAGCAGCAAATGTAAAAATAAGTAAATAGATAACGATCATCATACTATTTGTCTCGTTCAAACCTCAACGATGACCGAGAATACAAATTTGTAGTATGAGCCATCTAAATGTCGTTTTGGCTGTTTGCTTACTTTTAAAAACAGCATTTTCTTATATTTGCTTGATTTTTGCGCCAAAATTGAAGTAACTTAAAACTGGCATATTAGACTATCTCTATTCATAACAGGCATTTTTTGTTGCAACATCGGGTCATTATAAATTTTTTAAAAGAATTTGGCATGTGTATGTTTAAGATTGCATCAAACATGCATGATATATATTTCATTGATTTCAATGGAATACCGCTATTTGTTTTGAGGTGCTGTCGTTTAATAACTGATCAACACTAACGATAAGCAACTATAAGTAACCTCTGAATGTATATCAAACGACACAATCATAAATCCGTAGTATGATCAATTTGATGACGTTTCGACTTCCTGCTTGACTTTTGAAAAATAGCATTTTCTCTTAATAGCTTAATTCGAACTGCTGAATTTTCATAAACTAAAAATTTGCTTGTAAAACTATCTCTATATATATCACTCAATTTATTTGTTGCGGTTAAGTATCATTCGTTTTAATTTAAAAAAAATCGGTTTGCCATTGAGATTGCATTGAACAAGCATCATAACAAAAGTATGCATTTCGTTGGAATACGGCAAAATGTAAAAAGTTGCAAAATGAAAAAAAAATGAACTAATAACGATTACCATACTATTTGTCACGGTTTAACGTCAATGATAATCGAAAGCACAAATCAGTAGCATGTACCATTTTGACTAAGTTTTGGCTGTCTTCTTCACTTTTAAAAATTGCATTTTCTATAAATTGCTTGATTCAAGCGATCAAATTGTAGTAACTTTAAACTTGCATATTAGAGCATCTTTATTTATAACAGGCGTTTTTAGTTTTCTGCATGATGTCATTTTACTATCCTTTAAACAATTTAAGCATTGCATGATTAAGTTTGCATCAAACATGCCTGATATAAATTGTTATAAATTTCAATCGAATACGGCAATATGTTTAAAGCTGCTGTCCTTTATTTACTGATCCACACTAATGATTAGCATACTATGTGTCAACTTGAAACGTCGAAAATGTACACTAGTACTCGTCTGTAATATGATCAATCACAATTACGTTTCGGCTGCCTGCTTAACTCTTTAAAAATGGAATGTTCACTTTAAAGCTTAATTGTAACTGCCGAATTCTCGTAAACTAAAAGTTTGCTTTTTACCATATCTCTATTTGTATCCGTCAATTTATTTGCTGCGTTTTAGTATCCATCGTTTTCTTATTAAAAAGATTATCGTGTGTATCATTGAGATTGCATTAAACAAGCATAATAAAAAGAGTCAGCATTTTAGTGGAATAGAGCAAAATGTTAAAATTAGCAATATTTAAAAAAAGTCTACACTTAACAATAAGCATACTATTTGTCACGTTTCAACGTCAATGATTATCGAAAGAACAAATCCGAATATGAGCCATCTTAATGACGTTTTAGCTGTCTGCTTGTCTTTTACAAATTGCATTTTCTATAAATTTCTTGATTTAAGGGATATAATTGTAGTAACATAAAACTCGCACATAAGACCATCGTTATTTATAACAGACGTTGTTATTTTTGTCGCACTATGTCAATTTGATAGCCTTTAAACAAATTTGGCATTGCATGATTTAGATTGCATCAAACATGCATGACATTAATTCTCATGGATTTCAATGGAATACAGCTATATGTTCTAAGCGCTGTCGAAAAATAACTGAACCTCACTCAAGATTAGCATACTATGTGTCACCTCTCACCTTCAAAAGTACAAAATCATTTATTCGTTGTATGATCTATATCGATGACGTTTCGTCTGCCTGCTTGACTGTGAATCAAGTTCTCGTAACAGCCTTATTCGAACGGCTGAATTCTCCTAATCAAAAAATATGCTTTTAAGACAATCTCTATTTATATGAGTCAATTTATTTGTTGCAATAAAATGTCATTTGTTAAATTATTACTAAAAGTATCGTATTTGTCATTGCGATTGCTTTAAACGAGAATCAAAACAGGCGTATGCAATTCGTTATAATAAGGCACAATGTTAAAAGCTGCAATATGTGAAAAACGTCAACAGAAAACGATTAGCATACTGTTTGTCACGTTTAAACTTTTATAATAACCAAATGCACAAATTAGTCGTATGAGCTATCTTTATTACGTTTCTGCTGTCTGCTTGACGTTTAAAAATAGCATTTTCTATAAATTGCTTGATTTTAGCGCCAAAATTGTAGTAACCTAAAAAATTGAAGTAACCTGAAATAGCGCAAAATGTTCAAAGCTTCAATATGTAAAAATAAGTAGATAGATAACGATTGGAATATTATTTGTCACGTTAAAACCTCAACGATGACAGAGAGAACAAATTATTAGTATGAGCCATCTTAATGTCGTTTTGGCTGTTTGCTTACTTTTAAAAACAGCAATTTCTTATATTTGCGTAATTTTAGCGCCAAAATTGATGTAACTTAGAACTTGCAAATTAGACTATCTCTTTTCATGACAGGCGTTTTTTGTTGCAGCATTGTGTCATTATATTTTTTTTAAGAATTTGAAAAATTCTTAAAAAAAATGGCATGTGTATGCTTTAGATTGCATAAAACATGCACGATATATTGTCATTAATTTCAATGGAAAACGGCTCTTTGTTTTAAGCTGCTGTCGTTTGACAACTGATCAACACTAACAAAAAGATACTAAATGTAACCTTCTGAATGTCTATCAAACAACACGATCACAAATCCGTAGTATGATCAATTTGATGACGTTTCGACTTCCTGCTTGACTTTTGAAAAATAGCATTTTCTCTTAATAGCTTAATTCGAACTGCAGAATTTTCATAAACTAAAAATTTGCTTGTAAAACTATCTCTATATTTTACACTCAATTTATTTGTTGCGGTTAAGTATCATTCGTTGTTTTATTTTTAAGATTATTGTTTTGTCATTGGGATTGCATTGAACAAGCATCATAACAAAAGTATGCATTTCGTTGGAATACGTCAAAATGTAAAAAGTTGCAAAATGAAAAAAATAACAAATAACGATCACCATACTATTTGTCACGTATTAACGTAAATGATGATCGAAAGCACAAATCAGTGGCATGTACAATCATAATGACGTTTTAGCTGTCTGCTTCACTTTTAAAAATTGCATTTTCTATAAATTGCTTGATTCAAGCGATAAAATTGTAGTAACTTTAAACTTGCATATTAGAGCATCTTTATTTATAACAGGCGTTTTTAGTTTTCTGCATGATGTCATTTTACTATCCTTTAAACAATTTAAGCATTGCATGATTAAGTTTGCATCAAACATGCCTGATATTAATTGTTATAAATTTCAATCGAATACGGCAATATGTTTAAAGCTGCTGTCGTTTATTTACTGATCCACACTAATGATTAGCATACTATGTGTCAACTTGAAACGTCGAAAATGTACACTAGTACTCGTCTGTACTATGATCAATCACAATGACGTTTCGGCTGCCTGCTTGATATTTAAAAAAAAGAATGTTCTCTTTAAAGCTTAATTATAACTGCTGAATTCTCGTAAACTAAACATTTGCTTTTAAGCGTATCTGTATTTGTATCTGTCAATTTATTTGCTGCGTTAAAGTATCCATCGTTTTCTTTTTTAAAAGATTATCGTGTGTATCTTTCAGATTGCATTTTACAAGCATACTAACAAAAGTAAGCATTTCAGTGGAATAGGGACAAATGTAAAAAGCAGCAATATTGAAAAAACGTAAACAGATAACAATCAGCATCGTATTTGTCACGTAACAACGTCAAGGATTAACTAGAGCACAAATTCGTTGTATGAGCTATCTTACTAACTTTTTGGCGGTCTGCTTGACTTTTACAAATTGCATTTTCTAAAAATTGCTTGATTCGAGCGATAAAATTGTAGTAACATAAAACTTGCGTATTAGACCATCTTTATTTATAACAGACGTTTTTATTGTTGTCGCATTATGTCATTTTACTAGCCATTAAACGAATAAGGCATTGCATATTTTAGTTTGCATCAAGCATGCATGACGTTAATTGTCATAGATTTTAATGGAAAACAGCCATATGTATTAAGCTGCTGTCGTAAAATAACTGATCAAAACTTAAGATAAGCATACTATGTGTCACCTCTTATCTTCAAAAAAACAAAAGCACTTATTCGTTGTATGATCTACCTCGATGACGTTTCGTCTGTTTGCTTGACTGTTAAAAAATCTCTCTTAATCGCCCTATTCGAACGGCTGAATTCTCCTAAACTAAAAATATGCTTTTAAGACAATCTATATTTATATGAATTAATTTATTTGTTGCAATAAAATTTCATTCGTCAAATTATTTAAAAAAGTATCGTATTTGTCATGGCGATTGCTTTAAACAAGAATCAAAACAAGAGTATGCAATTCGTTATAATAAGGCACAATGTTAAAAGCTGCAATCTTCTTCTTTTTCTTTAGCCTTTATCCCGTGTATTGGCGGGGTCGGCTCTCATGGAACGCATCCTCCATTTGCAACGATCCAAAGCCAGATCAGGGTGTAGTCCAGCATCTCTTAGATCCTTGTGCAGCGTGTCAGACCATCGCTGTCTTGGTCGTCCTTTGGGGCGTTTGCCTTAAAAGTCTATTTTTAAGCCTGCCTTTGCGACAGAACCGTCATGTGCCTGAAGAGTGTGGCCAAACCAGCGGAGACGGGCTTCTAGCATTTTCTAACGGATAGGCTTCACACCGTATTGTCGGTTAAATATTCTCATTGCGAACCCGATTTAGGAGACTAAAACCGCTCTTCCATCGAAGCATCTTCGTCTCCATGACAGCGAGACGACGTTCCGCTATCTTTGTGATAGGCCAGCATTCTGCTCTATAAAGAGCAATGGGACGAATAACGCTTTGATATATCTTTGACTTTATGCTATCCTTCATTTTGCGGACGCACATTATGCCAGTTGTAGCACGCCACTTCATCCATGTAGCATTGATTCTGGCAGTTATTTCGTTGTTCAATTCGCAATCAGCTGAAAGCACCGATCCTAGATATTTGAAATTTTCGGTCCGTGGAAGGTCTGTTCCGTTGATATTGATCGTGCCCGTATCGTTTGTATTGGTCGTCAAGTACTGAGTCTTCCTAGTGTTTAGCCGCAGGCCATGTTGTGCTAATCTGTCATTCCAAAGCTTGACTAACTGCGTGAGGTCAATCTTATTGACGGAAGCTAGAAAGACGTCGTCCGCATATGGTAGGGTACAAGGTGCTTGACGCTGAATGTCGCTCCTTAATGTTAAAAGCTGCAATATGTGAAAAAAGTCAACAGAAAACGATTAGCATACTGTTTGTCACGTTTGAACTTTGATAATAACCAAGAGCACAAATTTGTAGCATCAGCTATCTTAATTACAGTTCTGCTGTCTGCTTGACTTTTAAAAATAGCATTTTCTATAAATTGCTTGATTTAAGCGCAAAAATTGTAGTAACTTAAAAAATTGAAGTAACCTGAAACAGGGCAAAATTTAAAAGCTGCAATATGTAAAAATCAGTAGATAGATAACGATCATACTATTTGTCACGTTAAAAGCTCAACGATGACAGAGAGAACAAATTAGTAGTGTGAGCCATCTAAATGTCGTTTTAGCTGTTTGCTTACTTTTAAATCAGCATTTTTTTATATTTGCTTAATTTCAGCGCCCAAATAGAAGTAACTTAAAACTGGCATATTAGACTATCTTTATTCATAACAGGCGTTTTTTTGTTGCGGCATTGGGTCATTATAAATTTTTTTTAAAAATTTGCCATATGTATGTTTAAGATTGCATCAAACATGCATGATATATATTGTCATTGATTTCAATGGAATACGGCTATTTGTTTTGAGCCGCTATCGTTTAATAACTGATCAACACTAAAGATAAGCATACTATTAGTAACTTCTGAACGTCTATAAAACGACGCAATAACCTATCCGTATTATGATCAATTTGATGACGTTTTGACTTCCTGCTTTACTTTTGAAAAATAGCATTTTCTCTTAACGGCTTAATTCGAACTGCTGAATTTTCATAAACTAAAAATTTGCTTGTAAAAACTATCTATATATATCACTCAATTTATTTGTTGCGGTTAAGTATCATTCGTTGTAATATTTTTAAGATTATTGTTTTGTCATTGGGATTGCATTGAACAAGCATCATAGAAAAAGTATGCATTTCGTTGGAATACGGCAAAATGTATAAAGTTGCAAAATGAAAAAATCAACAAATAACGATTACCATACTATTTGTCACGTATAAACGTTAATGATAATCGAAAGCACAAATCAGTGGCATGTACAATCTTAATGACGTTTTAGCTGTCCGCTTCACTTTTAAAAATTGCATTTTCTATAAATTGCGTGATTTAAGCTATAAAATTGTAGTAACTTTAAACTTGCATATTAGACAATCTTTATTTATAACAGGCGTTTTTATTGTTGCGGCATGATCTCATTTTACTATCCTTAAAACAATTTAGACATTGAATGATTAAGATTGCATCAAACATGCCTGATATTAATGGTCATAGATTTCAATCGAATACAGCAATATGTATTAAGCTGCTGTCGTTTATTAACTTATCTACACTAATAATAAGCATACTATGCGTCAACTTGAAACGTCGGCAATGTACACAAGCATTTGTCTGTACTATGATCAATCTCAATGACGTTTTGGCTGCATGCTTGACATTTACAAATAGAATGTTCTCTTTAAAGCTTAATTCTAACTGCTGAATTCTCGCAAACTAAAAATTTGCTTTTTAGATTATCTCTGTTTGTATCAGTCTATTTATTTGCTGCGTTAAAGTATATATCGTTTTCTTATTTAAAAGATTATCGTATGCATCATTTTGTTTGCATTCAACAAGCATACTTACAAGAGTAAGCATTTCGGTTGAAAAAGGCAAAATGTAAAAAGCAGCAATATTGAAAAAACGTTAACAGATAGCAATCAGCATACTATTTGTCACGTTACAACGTCAATGATGAACAAGAGCACAAATCCGTTGTATGAGCCATCTCACTTACTCTTTAGGCTGTCTTATTGAATTTTACAAATTGCATTTTCTATAAATTGCTTGATTCGAGCGATAAAATTGTTGTAACATAAAACTTGCAAATTAGACCATCTTTATTTATAACAGACGTTTTTATTGTTGTCGCATTATGTCATTTTATCAGCCTTTAACCGAATTTGGCATTGCATGATTTAGATTGCATCAAGCATGCATGACGCTTAATGTCATGGATTTCAATGGAAAACAGCCATATGTATTAAGCTGTTGTCGTAAAAAAACTGTTCAAAACTAAAGATTAGCATACTATGTATCACCTCAAAACTTCAAAAAACAAAAGCACTTGTTCGTTGTATGATCAATCTTGATGACGTTTCGTCTGCCTGCTTGACTTTTTAAAAAAAGAAAGTTCTCTTAATAGCCTTATTCGAACTGCTGAATTCTCCTAAACTAAAAATATGCTTTTTAGAATATCTCTATATATATGAGTCAATTTGTTTGTTGCAATAATACGTCATTCGTTATATTGTTTAAAAAAGTATCGTATTTGTCTTTGCGATTGCTTAAAACAAGAATCAAAAGAAGAGTATGCAATTCGTTATAATAAGGCACAATGTTAAAAGCTGCACTATGTGAAAAATGTACAACAGAAGGCAATTAGCAAACTGTTTGTCACGTTTAAACTTTAATGATAATTAAAAGCACAAATTAGTAGTATCAACTATCTTAATTACGGTTCTGCTGTCTGCTCGACTTTTAAAAATAGCATTTTCTATAAATTGCATGATTTTAGCGCATAAATTGTAGTAACCTAAAAAAATTAAAGTAAACTGAAATAGCGCAAAATGTTCAAAGCTGCAATATGTAAAAATCAGTAGATAGATAACGATCAGCATATTATTTTTCACGTTAAAACCTCAACGATGACAGAGAGAACAAATTAGTAATATGAGCCATCTTAATGTCGTTTTGGCTGTTTGCTTACTTTTAAAAACAGCATTTTCTTATATTTGCTTAATTTTAGCGCCAAAATGGAAGTAACTTTAAACTGGCATATTAGACTATCTTTATTCATAACAGGCGTATATTGTTGCAGCATTGGGTCATTATATATTTTTTTAATGAATTTGCCATGTGTATGTTTAAGATTGCATCAAACATGCATGATATATATTGTAATTGATTTCAATGGAATACGGCTCTTGGTTTTGAGCCGCTATCGTTTAATTACTGATCAACACTAACGATGAGCATACTATTAATACCTTCTGAACGTCTATAAAACGACGCAATAACCTATCCGTATTATGATCAATTTGATGACGTTTTCACTTCCTGCTTTACTTTTGAAAAAAATACATTTTTTCTTAACGGCTCAATTCGAACTGCTGAAGTTTCATAAACTAAAAATTTGCTTGTAAAACTATCTCTATATATATCACTCAATTTTTTTGTTGCGGTTAAGTATCATTCGTTGTAATATTTTAAAGATTATTGTTTTGTAATTGGGATTGCATTAAAAAAGCATCATAGAAAAAGTATGCATTTCGTTGGAATACGGCAAAATGTATAAAGTTGCAAAATGAAAAAATCAACAAATAACGATTACCATACTATTTGTCACGTATTTAAGTTAATGATGATCGAAAGCACAAATCAGTGGCATGTACAATCTAAATGACGTTTTGGCTGTCTGCTTCACTTTTAAAAATTGCATTTTCTATAAATTGCTTGATTTAAGCTATAAAATTGTAGTAACTTTAAACTTGCATATAAGACACTCTTTTTTTTATAATAGGCGTTTTTATTGTTGCGGCATGATGTAATTTTACTATCCTTATAACAATTTAGGCATTGAATGATTAAGATTGCATCAAACATGCCTGATATTAATTGTCATGGATTTCAATCGAATACAGCAATATGTTTTAAGCGGCTGTCGTTTATTAACTGATCCACACTAATGATTAGCATACTATGTGTTAACTTGAAACGTCGAAAATGTACAATAGCACTCGTCTGTACAATGATCAATCTCAATTACGTTTCGGCTGCCTGCTTGACATTAAAAAATAGAATGTTC